>SZWC01004486.1:102038-113864 GCA_023375785.1 Penium margaritaceum | reverse complement strand
CACCTAGGGTGCAACTAGGGTGCAACTAGGGCGCAACTAGGGCGTAACTAGTGCCTAACTGAGGCGCAACTAGGACGCAACTAGGGCACAAGTAGGGTGCAAGTAGGGCGCAAGAAGTGCGCAACTAGGGCGCAAGTAGGGCACATGTAGGGGGCAACAAGGGTGCAACCAGGGCGCAACTAGGGCGTAGTTTGACCCAACTAAGCCGCAGCTGGGGTGCAACTTAGTGGCAAGTGGGATGCAAGTAAGGGACAACTAGGGTACAACTAGGGCGCAACTAGGGCACAACTAGGGTGAAGGTATGACGCATGTAGGACGCAAGTAGGGTGCAACTAGTGTACACGTAGGGCGCAAGAAGGACTTAAGTAGGGCGCAACTAGGGCGCAACCAGCACGTAGCTAGTGTCCAACTGAGGCGCAACTAAGGCGCAACTAGGACACAACTAGGGCGCAACTAGGGCTCAAATAGGGCACAATGAGGTTACAATTAGGGCACAAGTAGGGCGCAAGTAGGCTGCAAGTATGATGCAACTAGGGTGCAACTAGTGTGTAACTAGGGTACAACTAGGGCACAACTGGGGTGTCTTTTGTGCCCAATTGAGGTGTACCTAGGGTGCAGTTAGGACGCAACTAGGGTGTAACTAGGGCACAACTAGGACACAACTAGGTGCAACTAGGGTACGAGTAGGGCACAATTAGGGCGAAGCTTGGAAGTAACTAGGGTAGAACTAGGGTGCAACTAGGGCGCAAATAGGGCACATGGAAGGCGCAACTAGGGGGCAACTAGGGCACAAGTAGGGTGCAAGTAGGGCGCAACTTGGGAGCAACAAGGGCAAACCTAGGGTGCAACTAGAACCCACGTAGGGCGTAGCTCGTGTCCATATGAAGCGTACCTAGGACGCAATTAGGGTGCAACTAGGGCGCAAGTAGGGTGTAAGTAGGACATAGTTAGGGTTCAACTAGAGCAAATGAAGGGCGTAAGTAGGGTACAACTAGGACGCAAGGAGGGTGCAATTAGGGCACAAGTAGGGCGCAAGTAGGTCGCAACTATGGCACTGTAAGGACACAACAAGGGTACAACTAGGGCACAACTAGGGCGCAACTATGACGCAACTAAACCGTAGCTGGTTTCCAACAGAGGCGCAACTTGGGGGACAACTAGAGGCATAGCTAGGAAGCAAGTAAGGCGCAACTAGGGCGCAACTATGACGCAACTAAACCGTAGCTGGTTTCCAACAGAGGCGCAACTTGGGGGACAACTAGAGGCATAGCTAGGAAGCAAGTAAGGCGCAACTAGGGCGCAACGAGGACACAACTATGGCGCAACTAGGGCGTAGCTAGTGTCCAACTGAGGCAGATCTAGGCTGCAACTAGGACGCAACTAGGGCGTAACTAGGTTGCAAGTTGGGTGCAAGTAGGGCGCAACTAGGGTGCAACTTGGGCGCAAGTACGGCGCAACTGGGGCATAGCTAGTGCCCAACTGAGATGTAACCAGGGCGCAGCTAGGGCGGAACTAGGGTGAAACTAGGGCATAAGTAGGGCGTTAGCAGGGCGCAACAAAGGCGCAGCTAGGGCAAAACTAGGGCGCAACTAGGGCGTAACTAGGACCCAACTAGGGCTTAGCTAGTACCCTACTGAGTTGTAACCAGGGCATAACAAGGGTGCAGCTAGGGCATAAGTAGCACGCAACTAGGGCGCAACTAGGGTGCAACTAGGGACAGCTAGGGCATAGCTAGTGTCCAACTGAGGAGCAACTAGGGCGCAAGTAGTGCGCATGTAGGATGCAACTAGGGCGCAACTTGGACGTAACTAGGGCTTAGCTAGTACCCAACTAAGGCGCAACTAGGGCGGAATTAGGGTGCAACTAGGGCATAACTAGAGTGTAAGTAGGACACAACTAGGGCGCTATTAGGGTGCAACTAGGACGGAACTAGGGCGCAACTAGGACGCAAGTAGGGTGCAAGTAGGATGTAACAAGGGTGCAACTAGGGTGCAACTAGAGCGCAAGGAGGACGCAAGTAGGGCGCAAGAAGGACGCAACTAAGGCGCACCTAGGACGCAACTAGGGCACAATGAGGACGTACGTAGGGCACAACTAGGGTATAATTGGGCGCAAATAGGGTGCAACTAGGGCACAACTAGGGCGTAGCTTGTACCCAACTGAGGCGTAACTAGGGCGCAACTAGGACACAACCAGGGTGAAAGTAGGGCACAAGTAGGGCACAATAAGGGCGCAACTAGGGCGCAACTAGGGCACGACTAGGGCGTAGCTAGTGTCCAATTCAGGTGTAACTAGGGTGCAACCACGGCACAAGTAGTGCACAAGTAGGGTGCAACTAGGGTGCATATAGGCCGCAACTAGCTCGCAACGAGGGCATAAGTAGGGCGCAAGTAGGGTGAAACTAGGGCGTAACAAGGGCACAACTAGGGTGCAAGTAAGGCGCATGAAGGGTGCAACTATGGGTGCAACTAGGGCGCAACTAGGGGGCAAGTAGGGCGCAAGTTGGGTGCACCTAGGGCGCAACTAGGGCGCAACTGGGGCTTTACTAGTGCCCAACTCAGGCGCAACCAGGACGCAACTAAAGTGCAAGTAGGGTGCAAGTAGGGCGCAAGAAGGGTGCAAATAGGGCGCACATACGACGTATGTAGAGTGCAACTAGGGTGCAACTAGGGCGTAACTAGGGCGTGGCTAGTGCCCAACAGAGGCGCAGCTGGGGCGTAATGGAGGCGTAAGTATGGCACAACTAGGACAAAAGTAGGGCGCAACTAGGGCACAACTAGGGCACAACTAGGGCGCAACTAGGGCACAACTAGGGCACATATAGGGCGCAACTAGGGGGTAACTAGGACACAACTAGGGCGCAAGTGGGGCACGAGTAGGTTGCAAGTAAGGCGCAACTAGGGCGCAAGTAGGGCGCAAGTAGGGTACAACTAGGACGCAATCAGGGGATAACTAGGGTGCTGTTAGGGCGCAACAAAGACGTAGCTAGTGTCCAACTGATGTGTAACTAGGACGTAACTAGGGCGCAAGTAGGACGCAAGTAGGGTGCAGCTAGGGTGCAACTAGGGTGGAACTAGGTCGCAGCTAGGGTGTAAATAGGATGTCAGTATGGTGCAACTAGGGCGTAACTAGGACACAACTAGGGTGCAAGTAGGGCGCATGTAGGGTGCAACTATGGGTGCAACTAGGGCTCAACTAGGGGGCAAGTAGGGCGCAAGTAGGGCGCAACTAGTGCACAACTAGGGAGTAACTAGGGCGCAAATAGGACGTAACTAGTGCCCAACAAAGGCACAACTAGTGCGCAACCAGGGTGCAACTAGGGTACAAGTCCGACGCAAGTAGGATGCAAGTAGGGTGAAAACAGGGAACAAGCAAGGCACAAGAAGGGTGCAACTAGGTCGTAAGTAGGGCGTAAGTAGGGCACATGTAGGATGCAAATAGGGTGCAACTAGGACGCAACTAGGGGACAAGTAGGGCACAAGTAGGGCGTAACTAGTTTGCAACTAGGGCACAACTAGGGCGCAACTAGGGTGAAGCTAGTGCCCAACTGAGGCGCAACCAAGGCGCAATTAGGTCGCAAGTCGGGCGCAAGTAGGACACAACTAGGGCGCAGGTAGGGCTCAAATAGGGTTTAAGAAGGGCGCAACTAGGGTGCGACTAGGTCGCAAATAGGGCGCAAGTAGGGCGCAAGAATGATGCAACTAGGGCGCAACTACGGCGCAAGTAGAGGACAAGTAGGGCACAAATAGGGTGCAACCAGGGTACAACTAGGGCACACGTAGGGCGCAAGAAGGGTGCAACTAGGGCACAACTGGGTGTAGCTAGTTCCCGATTGACGCACAACTAGGGAACAACTAGGGCGCAAGTCGGGCACAAGAAGGGTACAAGTAGGACGCAACTAGGGCGCAACTAGGGCGCAAGTAGGACGCAACTAGGGTGCAACTAGGATGCAACTAGGGCACAACTAGGGCATAGCTAGTGCCCAATTGAGGTACAGCTTGGGTGCAATTAGGACACAAGTAGGGCGCAACGAGGGTGGAACCAGGGCGCAAGTAGGACGCAAGTAGGGCGTAACTAGGGCGTAACTCAGGCGCGACTAGGGTGCAAGTAGGGCGCAAGTGGGGCGCAACTAGGTTGTACCTAGGGTACAACTAGGACACAGGTAGGGCGCAAGAAGGGCACAATTAGGATGCAAGTAGGGCGCGCATAGGGTTCAACTAGGGTGCAACTAGGGGGCAACTAGGGCGCAAGTAGGGCGTAGTTAGAGCCCAACTGAGGCGCAGCTGGGGCGCAACTTAGTCGCAAGTGGGATGCAACTAAGGCACAACTAGGGCTCAACTAGGGCGCAACTAGGGCACAAATAGGGTGAAGGTATGACGCATGTAGGACGCAAGTAGGGTGCAACTAGTGCACAAGTAGTGCAACTAGGGCGCAACCAGGACGTAGCTAGTGTCCAACTAAGGCGCAACTAAGGCGCAACTAGGACACAACTAGGGCGTAGTAGGGTGCAACTACGGTGCAAGTAGGGTGCAAGTAGAGCACAACAAGGGCGCAACTAGGGCTCAAAAAGGGCTTAAATAGGGCGCAAGGAGGGCGCAATTAGGGCGCAAGTAGGGCGCAAGTATGCTGTGAGTATGATGCAACTAGGGTGCAACTAGGGTGCAACTAGGGTACAACTAGGGCACAACTAGGGTGTATTTTGTGTCCAATTGAGGCGTACCTAGGGCGCAACTAGGGTGCAAGTATGGCACAAGAAGGGCGCAAGTAGGGCACAACTATGGCGCAACTAGGGCACAACTAGGGCACAACTAGGGCGCAACTAGTGTCCAACTGAGATATAACTAGGGTGCAACCATGGCACAAGTAGGGCGCAAGTAGGTTGCAACTTTGGTGCAACTAGGGCGCAACTAGGTCGCAACTAGGGCATAAGTAGGGCACAAGTAGGGTGAAACTAGGGCACAACAAGGACACAATTAGGGTGCAAGTAGGGCGCACGGAGGGTGCAACTGTGGGTGCAACTAGGGCGCAACTTGGATGCAAGTAGGGCACAAGTTTGGCGCACCTAGGATGCAAATAGGATACAACTAGGGCGTAACTAGTGCCCAACTCAGGCCACCTAGGACGCAACTAAATTTCAAGTAGGGTGCAAGTAGGGCGCAAGAAGGGCGCAACTAGGGTGTAAGTACGACGTATCTATGGCGCAACTAGGATGCAACTAGGGCGCAACTAGGGCGTAGCTAGTGCACGACTGAGGTGCTGCTCGGACAAAAGCAGGGCACAACTAGGGAACAACTAGGGCGCAACTAGGATGCAACTAGGACACAACTAGGACACAACTAGGGTGCATGTAAGGCGCAACTCGGGCGCAAGTAGGGTGCAAGTAGGGTAAAACTAGGGCGTAACTAGGACACAACTATGGTGTTAGTAGGTTACAAGTAGGACGCAACTAGGTTGCAACTAGGGCACAACTAGGGGCGAGCAGGGTGCAACTAGGATGCAACAAGGGTGCAACTAGTGCACAACTTGGGTGCAACTGGGACGTAGCTAGTGCCCTACTAAGACGTAACTACGGTGCAACTAGGGTGCAAGTAGGACACAAGTAGGGTGCAACTAAGGCGAAGGTAGGGCACAATCAGGATGTAACTAGGGCGCAACTAGGACGCAACTAGGACGTAGCTAGTACCCAACTGAGGTGCAACTAGGGCACAAGTTGGGTGCAACTAGGATGCAACTAGGGTACAAGTAGGATGCAATTTACACCTAGGGCAAAACTATGGTGCAACTAAGGCTCAAATAGGGCGCAAGTAGGGCACAAGTAAGGTGCAAGTAGGGCGCGACTAGGGTACAACTAGGGTGCAACTAAAGCACGAGGAGGGTGCAAGTAGGGCGTAAGTAGGGCGCAACTAGGGTGCAACGAGGGCGAAACTAGGGCGCTCGTATGGAACAAGTAAGGTGCAAATAGGATGCAAGTAGGGTGCAACTAGGGCGCGACCAGGGTGCAACTAGGGCATAAACCAGGGCGTAGCTTGTTTCCAATTGAAGCGCAACACGGGCGCAACTAGGGTGCAACTGGGGCGCAAGTTGGGTGCAAGTAGGGCACAAGTAGAGTGCAACAAGGACGCAACTAGGGTGCATCTAGTGCATATATAGTGTCCAAATGAGGCGCAACTAGGGCGCAACTAGGATGCAACTAGGGTGCAACTAGGACGAACGTAAGCAGGATGCAAGTAGAATGCAACTAGGGCGCAACCACTCACAACCACACGCAACCACTTGCAACCACTTGCAATCATTCGCAACCATTTGCAACCACTCACAACCACTCGCAACCAGTCACAATCCCTCGTAACCACTCGCAGACACACGCAACCACGCGCAACCATTCACAACCACTCACAACCACTCTCAACCACTTGAAACCACTCACAACCACTCTAAACCACTTGCAACTACTCGCAACCACTCGCAATCACTCGCAACTTCTCGCAACCACTCGCAACTTCTCGCAACCACTCGCAACCACTCCCAATCACTCCCAACCACTCCCAACCACTCCCAACAACTCGCAACCACTTGCAACCACTCGCAGCCACTCGCAACCAATGACAACAACTCGCAACCACTCGCAACCACTCGCAACCACTCGCAACCACTCGCAACCACTCGCAACCACTCGCAACCACTCGCAACCACTTGCAACCACTCGCAACCACTTGCAAGCACTTGCTACCACTCGCGACTTCTCACAACTATTCACAACCACTCGCAACAACTTGCAACCACTCGTAACCACTCGCAGCCACTCGGAACCACTCGCAACCACTCGCAACCACTTGCAACCACTCGCAACCACTTGCAAGCACTTGCTACCACTCGCGACTTCTCACAACTATTCACAACCACTCGCAACAACTTGCAACCACTCGTAACCACTCGCAGCCACTCGGAACCACTCGCAACCACTCGCAACCACTTGCAACCACTCGCAACCACTTGCAAGCACTTGCTACCACTCGCGACTTCTCACAACTATTCACAACCACTCGCAACAACTTGCAACCACTCGTAACCACTCGCAGCCACTCGGAACCACTCGCAACCACTCGCAACCACTTGCAACCACTCGCAACCACTTGCAAGCACTTGCTACCACTCGCGACTTCTCACAACTATTCACAACCACTCGCAACAACTTGCAACCACTCGTAACCACTCGCAGCCACTCGGAACCACTCGCAACCACTCGCAACCACTTGCAACCACTCGCAACCACTTGCAAGCACTTGCTACCACTCGCGACTTCTCACAACTATTCACAACCACTCGCAACAACTTGCAACCACTCGTAACCACTCGCAGCCACTCGGAACCACTCGCAACCACTCGCAACCACTTGCAACCACTCGCAACCACTTGCAAGCACTTGCTACCACTCGCGACTTCTCACAACTATTCACAACCACTCGCAACAACTTGCAACCACTCGTAACCACTCGCAGCCACTCGGAACCACTCGCAACCACTCGCAACCACTCGAAACCACTTGCAACCACTCGCAACCACTTGCAACCACTTGCTACCACTCGCGACTTCTCACAACTATTCACAACCACTCGCAACAACTTGCAACCACTCGTAACCACTCGCAGCCACTCGGAACCACTCGCAACCACTCGCAACCACTCGTAACCACTCACAACCACTCCCACCCACTTGTAACCACTCCCAACCACTTGCAGCTAAGGGTGCACACAGGTTCAAGGAACCGCGGTTCTGGAACCGCGGTTCCGGTTATGGAACCAAAACCGCGGTTCCGGATCCAAGATTCTGGAACCGTCTTGGAACCGCGGTTCCTGAACCCAGGTCTATGGAGGGGATAATGAGTGGGAAGGGGGGATTGTTTGTGCTTTATTTGCTAATGTGGCACCTTTTGGTGGCCATGTGAGAACAACATTCACATACCATAGTACAACAGAGGAGTGTTGAAGAGCTTTTCCCTTCTCTTTTTGGAAAAAGAACATGATAGTGGCAGCTGATCATCCTTCATTTTCCTTGCGTACAAGGGGAAGTTCAGTAGAACCGTGACCACAACCGCGGTTCCATGAGGAACCGCAGTTCCGAGACCAGAACCGCGGTTCCGGTTCGGAGCTGGAACCGGAACCGCGGTTCCGGTTCCATTCCCAGAACCGCGGTTCCCTATCGGTGTGCAGCCTTACTTGCAGCCACTCGCAACCACTTGCAACCACTCGCAAGAACTTGCAATCACTCGCAACCACTCGCAACCACTCGCAACCACTTGCAACCACTCGCAATCACTCCCAACCACACGCAACCACTCCCAACCACTCGCAACCACTTCCAACCGCTCACAACCACTTGCAACCACTCGCAACCACTCGCAACCACTCGCAACCATTAGCAACCACTTGCAACAACTCGCAACCACACGCAACCACTTCCAAGCACTCGCAACCACTCGCAACTACTCGCAACCACTCGCAACTACTCGCAACCACTCGCAACCATGTAAAACCACTTGCAACCAGTCATAAGCACTCGCAACTACTCGCAACCACTCGCAACCATGTAAAACCACTTGCAACCAGTCATAAGCACTCGCAACTACTCGCAACCACTCGCAACCATGTAAAACCACTTGCAACCAGTCATAAGCACTCGCAACTACTCGCAACCACTCGCAACCATGTAAAACCACTTGCAACCAGTCATAAGCACTCGCAACTACTCGCAACCACTCGCAACCATGTAAAACCACTTGCAACCAGTCATAAGCACTCGCAACTACTCGCAACCACTCGCAACCATGTAAAACCACTTGCAACCAGTCATAAGCACTCGCAACTACTCGCAACCACTCGCAACCATGTAAAACCACTTGCAACCAGTCATAAGCACTCGCAACTACTCGCAACCACTCGCAACCATGTAAAACCACTTGCAACCAGTCATAAGCACTCGCAACTACTCGCAACCACTCGCAACCATGTAAAACCACTTGCAACCAGTCATAAGCACTCGCAACTACTCGCAACCACTCGCAACCATGTAAAACCACTTGCAACCAGTCATAAGCACTCGCAACTACTCGCAACCACTCGCAACCATGTAAAACCACTTGCAACCAGTCATAAGCACTCGCAACTACTCGCAACCACTCGCAACCATGTAAAACCACTTGCAACCAGTCATAAGCACTCGCAACTACTCGCAACCACTCGCAACCATGTAAAACCACTTGCAACCAGTCATAAGCACTCGCAACTACTCGCAACCACTCGCAACCATGTAAAACCACTTGCAACCAGTCATAAGCACTCGCAACTACTCGCAACCACTCGCAACCATGTAAAACCACTTGCAACCAGTCATAAGCACTCGCAACTACTCGCAACCACTCGCAACCATGTAAAACCACTTGCAACCAGTCATAAGCACTCGCAACTACTCGCAACCACTCGCAACCATGTAAAACCACTTGCAACCAGTCATAAGCACTCGCAACTACTCGCAACCACTCGCAACCATGTAAAACCACTTGCAACCAGTCATAAGCACTCGCAACTACTCGCAACCACTCGCAACCATGTAAAACCACTTGCAACCAGTCATAAGCACTCGCAACTACTCGCAACCACTCGCAACCATGTAAAACCACTTGCAACCAGTCATAAGCACTCGCAACTACTCGCAACCACTCGCAACCATGTAAAACCACTTGCAACCAGTCATAAGCACTCGCAACTACTCGCAACCACTCGCAACCAGCCGTAACCACTCACAACCACTCACAACCACTTGCAACCACTTTCAACCTCTTGCAACCACTTCTAGCCACTCGCAACCACTAGCAACCACTCACAACCACATGCAACCACTCGCAACAACTCGCAACCACTCGTAACTACTCGTAACCACTCACGACCACTCGCAACCACTCTCAACCACTTGCGGCCACTTGCAACCACTCACAACCACTAGCAACCACTCACAATTACTCGCAACCACTCCCAACCACTCGCAGTCACTCGCAACCACTTGCTAACACTCGTAACCACTCCCAGTCCCTCGCAACCACTTGCTCCCACTCGCAACCACTTGCAACCACTCAAAACTACTCGCGACCACTCGCACACAACTCGCAACCACTCGCAACCACTCGCAATGACTCCCAAGCACTTGTAACCACTTGCAACCACTAACAACCACTCGCAACCACTGGAAACCACTCACAACTACTCGCTACCACTCCCAACCACTTGCAATCACTTGCAACCACTCCCAATCATTTGCAACCACTCGCAACCACTTGCTGTTGGAAATTCTGTTCCAACGTGGCTCTGGCCGTCTAGCATTTGCACGGCATGTTTGGGCAAGTTCGGAGATGAAGCGTGAGCTTTCTGGTCGCCTCACGCTATGTGGAAGAGGATTTGGAGACAGTCATTTTTGCGAAGAGGATAACGTCATTTTTCGTTATGTTTTGAACATGGACATGATCACAACATTTATAGGGCTAGTCATGAGCTTTCCAACGCACCAAACCGCGCGCGATTCGGCCAAGCGTAGCCCAAGTTATGCTTGCCGAAGCGCAGGTCTCACCCACCACAGAAACGCCTAACGCCTCCATGGCGCGCACACGCCGTGGCGCCTTCCTTCACGTGCGAAGCGCCTTTCCCAAGGCGCAGGTCCACTTGCACGTGGTGTAGGGGTCCCCTGNGAGGTTCGAAACCTGTCCGCGGACCTGTAGTCAGAATTTTGACTAAGTCCCTGAGTAACAAAACGTACTACTGGGTTTCGGACGCCGAGCCATGATTTTGGCTAAGTCCCCCAGTAACAACCTGCACTACTGGATCCGGTGGATGATCCACCTGATCAGGCGGATCATCCACCGGACGCCTCGGCAGGCCTATCGGAGCATTTTCTCCACATGGTAATTTTGTTACTCGATCCGGTCGATTATCCACCGGATTTCGAGTCGCAGCCGGCTCGCAGAGTCGCTGCGCACACCCCAACTTCGGAAGGCCATATCTCCCTCGATACTTGTCCGATTCCGGCGAAACAACTTCCACCGGATTCGGCGACTCGTCAACTTTACGGGGCAATCCTCCATTTTAGGATCCGAGCAATTGTCGAGTCGCCAGATCCGCCGGAGCGGAGTCTTCACTTTCTGGCGGCTCGTCGGCGCCTCCCGGCGCCGCACTTGGGCATGCGGAGGGGCAATTTTTCAACATTCTCCCCCTTGCACCTGCCATGCCCACTGCTCATGCTTGCTCTCACTCATCTTCCGCTGCGCCCTCCAGCCCATCATAGCTGGTCTTCCCAAGTCCGGCCACGCTCACGTGCCGGTCCACGAGTTGCGCTTTGGTCAAGTAATCCGCAAGCTTGTTGTGCGTGCTACAACCCTGTAGCACCACATGCCCCTTTTCAGTCATGTCCGTTCTTCTTTTATTTGCGCAATGGATGCCAACGCTGGCTTCACGGCGGCATCCCATTACTCCCCCTCGGGCCGCGCAAGCGCCTCTTGCACGGTCGTCGGTTCCGTTGATGCAGCCAGCATGCACCGCGTCATGCCGATCCATCGACCGGTGCCTGCGTTGAAACGCTTCCCCGCTCTCCGCTGCCTCCCGCTGCGGCACGGCAGTCTTGGCGGCGTCTCGTCGCTTTGCTGCGATCCTTCCGACTCTGTCCGCTCCGGCAAATCATCAACCGGACGGCTCCCCGAGGGTCTCTCCCCCTCCGGCGAATCATCGACCGGACGGGCGGCGCGTCCGAAGTAGTTTTCTCCGACGCCCGACGCGAACTCCACCA
>SZWC01004486.1:61261-72138 GCA_023375785.1 Penium margaritaceum | reverse complement strand
CCGCACGTACACACTGTGATCTGCCTCACAGCGCTTGAAGCCGAGTTGTGCCATGAAGCTGTCCATCTGTTGGTACCAGCATCGGGGTGATTGTTTTGACCCGTACAAGGACTTCCGCAGCTTGCACACCTTGCCCTCCGGCGCCTCCACCCCCTCTGGCACCTCCATGTAGATTTCCTTGTCGATGATGCCATTGAGGAAGGCCGTCTTTACGTCCATTTGGTGGAGCTCCCTGTCCTTCGCGGCTGCCACCACAGGGATCGCCCGGATGCTTGTGAACTTGGCGACGGGGGCAAAGGTCTCGTCGTAGTGCTCGCCATTACGCTGTGCGTACCCGTTCGCCACGCGCCGTGCCTTGTACTTGTCAACCACACCTTCCTTTGTGATCTTGGTCTTGAAGACCCACTTGGAGCCGATGACCTTGGCGTCTTTCGGCCTGTCAACCAGCTGCCACGTGTAGTTTTCAGCAATGGATGCCAACTCCGACTTGATGGCGGTGTCCCACTGCTTTCCCTCGGGCCGCGCAAACACCTCTTGCATGGTCGTCGGCTCCGTTGATGCAGCCAGCATGCACCGCGTCATGCCAATCCATCGACTGGTGCCTGCGTCAAAACGCTTCCCCGCTCTCCGCTGCATCCCGCTCCGGCGCGGCAGTCTTGGCGGCGTCTCATTGCTTTGCTGCGATCCTTCCGACTCAGCCCGCTCCGGTGAATCATGGACCGGACGGCTTCCGGAGGATTCTTCCCGCTCCGGTGAACCATCAACCGGACGAGCGGCGCGTCCAGACAGTTTTTCTCCGATGCCCGACGCAAACTCCGCCGGGAGTGTGCGCTTCGGCACCCGTGGTGCCTCCTTTGATGGATCATTCCGCCAGATCTCCAGCCCAGTTGCATCATCGTTGGAGTCCTCCGTGTCGGCTACTGCACCTGCTGCACCGCCGCGCTCCGACGCCGCATCATCGGCCTCCGCGTCCGCCGGCTCCTCCTCGTAGTCAAGGAGCTGGAACCACTCCCCCTGTTTTGGAGTGTTCCCGACGCTCATATCGTTGCTGCTACTGCTGAAGCTCTGCTGCTCGTCAAACTTGACGTCACGGCAGCGGATGATCTCTTGCGTGCGCGGGTCTCAGAGCCGATATGCCTTTTGCGTGCTCTCGTAGTCGAGGAACAAGCACGGCTTCGCCCGCGGTTCCAACTTGCTTTCACGTCGTTGTGTCGCCTGCACCATTACGTGCGCCTTGTACCCGAACACCTTCAGGTGCGCCACGTTTGGCTTGCGCCCGCTCCAAACCTCCTACGGCGTCTTCTAGCCGCCCTTACCCTTCAGCACTGCTGTTGGGGTGAGGTTGATGGTGTAGTTCGCTGTACGCATAGCCTCCACCCAGAAACCTCGCGGCAACCCCGCATCCACAAGCATGGTCCGCACCATGTTGAGTAGCCTCTGGTTTGCCCGCTCCGCCACTACGTTGGACTGTGGCAAGTACGGCGTAGCAGATTCCCACTTGATGCTCAGCTACTTCATCCACCCGCTGCAGCCCACGTACTCTCCGCCATTCTCGCTGCGCAGCGCTCTCACCTTCCGGCCAGTCTGCCTCTCCACCGCTGCGACATACTCCTTCAGCCGGTCCAGGACCTTGCCTTTCCGCTTCATGAAGTACACGTAGAGCTTCCTGCTGCAGTCGTCCATGAAGGTGACAAAGTATCTGAAGCCGCCGTTTGACGGCGTTTTGAACGGTCTGCACACGTCGCTGTGCACAATCTCCAGCAGGTCCTTTGCGCGAGCCGCGTTCTCGTTGAATGGCTTGCGCCGCGCCTTGCCCAACATGCAAGGCTCCCACCTTTTGTTCGTTGCTGCATCTGCTGCCGCGTCTGCACCATCGATGACGAGGCCGCGCACCATGTCGCGCTTCGCCATCTCCTTAACAGTTACGGGCATTGAATGGCCCAACCGACGGTGCCAGAGCTCCAAATCAGCGCTTCCTCCCTTGGCCATGTTGACGACGCGCTCCTGCAAATCTGCTGCATCAGATGCCGCGGGGACCACCTTGGTCTCCACGATGTAGAGACCGCCCTCGCACTTTGCCTCCAGCATGACCTCGCCGTTGCCGTCGATGCGAACCACCGCGCCTTTCCTGCGGAAGAGCACCTCATACCCTTTGTCCGTCAAGCGGCTGACACTCAAAATGTCAACCAGGCCGGGGACGTGCTGCACATCACGAATTGTGCAAAGTTCCTTCTTACCGCCCACCACGACTTCCACCTCCACGTCGCCTTGGCCGGCCGCCAGCTTGACTTTGTCGTTCGCGACCACCATTGACTTGGAGGAATTCTCGTAGGTGACGTACCCCACCTTCTCAACTTGGGTGTGCTCCTCGGCCCCGGAATCCAGGCACCGCCTGTTGGCCTTCTTGAGGAAGTGGTTCTTGTTGCCGTTGAGGAGCGACATGCCCTTGCTGTTTCTGTCGCCGGTCTTCACCTCCTCCGGGCACTCACGGGCCCAATGGCCCTCCTTGGCGCAGTTGCGACACGCACCTTTCTTGGCGCCCTTCTTGCCGCCGCCCTTTCCGCCAGTAGCGTCTTCATCCTTTGGGGTAGAGGTTGCTTTTTCAGTTCTCGTTGGTGTGCTCTCCTGTGTTGGTGTCGAGACCACTGCCTCCGTTGCACCCGCATGACCCTCGTCTTCCGAGGTCTTTGCTGCCATTGTCTGCAATACGTAGAGTCCGTCAACCCGTGGAACCTGTGCCACGAGATCTTTGTTGGCATAGAGGACCTTGATGTCCTCGTTCCTGGTGATGACCGCCTTCTTCTGTGTGAACACCACTGTCATGTCGTTGTCCGTTATCTTTGATACGGACAGAAGATTTGCCGCAAAGGAGGGCATGTTGACCACGTCACGTAGCCGTAGATCCTTCTCTGCACCATTAAGGTTGATGCTCACGAACTTGTCTCCCACGCCCTTTGCATTGACGACACTGCCGTTTGCACATCTGAACCGCCGATCGGTGGGGCCGATGGAGACAAATCCAGCCTGGTCGTTGCTGGAGTGATGATCGGTGCCGGAGTCGAGCCCAAAAGCTCCTGGCCTGAATAGCGCCGCTCCTTTTGCTGGAGGCGTGCTCTGTGCCATCATGTTGGTGGCTTCTTTGCCACCCTTTTTGTTGCCTTTGTTCCCACCGCTTCCGCCGTCTTCCTTCTTTGGCGATCTGCACTCTCTTACCCAGTGCCCATGTTTACCGCAGTTGCATCAGTTACCCTGTCGCTTGGGAGCCTTGCCGCCATTGTTGCCTCCGCCACCACCGCTTCCGCTGCCGCCTTTCTGACCAGAGGCTGACCCTTTGCTCCCGCGGCCACCGTAGCGTGTGGCATAGGCTGAGAAGTTAGCCTCACTTCCGCTGCGGCTCATGGCCTGGTTTCGCACGTACTCGGACACTGCCGTGTACGTCAGGTTGTCCTCCTTCCAGCCGCCCATGACGGTGATCATTGGACTCCAGCTCTCCGGTAGCGCCATGAGGAGGATCATGGCTTGCATGTTCTCGTCAAGGTCTCAGTTCATCTGGCGAGCCTTGCCAAGGAGTCCTTCAAACTCGTGTAGGAAATCGGGGATTGAATTGCCCTCATTCACTAGCATGCCGATCAGCCGTTGTATGATGAATAGTCTGTTCGCAAGGGAGGTGGATTGGTGCACGCACTTGAGCTTGTCGTAAGCTTTGGAAGCCAGCGTGTACCCGGCAATGATGGGAACATACTTCTTGGCTATTGCATTTCTGAGGAATGACATGACAATATCATTTTGATCCATCCATGCCTCGTGCTCAGATGTGCCTTCCGCGGGAACCTGCTCCTCTCCCTTCAGTAGCTTGATGAAGCCGCGCACTTTCATCGCCAGCTCAAACTGCCATCTCCAAAGGGGGAAGTCAATCCCCTCAAAAATGGGGATTCTTCCCAGGGGTCCAAGACCTTGGGACAGTGACGTAGCACTCACATTTGCTCCAGTGGTCTGCCCTGTGGTAGCCACTGTTGAGCTTGAGGACTGCCCTGCGGCAGCCCCCACTCCTCCCGATGGGTCAACCATTTTTGTTGCCCTTGTCTGCTTCCCACATCTGTGCTGCGTTGAGGCGGATGTAGGCTGATGTTAGCTGATATCTGCTACCAGTTTTAGGATGCAGATCCGTTGCTTACCCCTCCAGCCGATGTTCACCTGCAGATGGAGAATACATCTACACCAACACACCCAAGGTCTTGCCACCAAGGGCAGAGCTTGTCCTGGTTGGGACACAAGGGTCGTGCCTCCAAGGGTAGAGCTTCTCCTTAGTCCCTGTGTGCTCAGTGCAGACCAAGCCGTTGGAGCTGATGAAGCTGATGGAGCTGATGGAGCTGATGTGTGCACTTGGAGAGAGCGTACCAGAGTTGAGCGAAGCGTGCCTTACAACTGGTCAGTGTGGGCCCATAACCCTTTATCAACCGGCCTGAGGCAAACGGACTAGAAAACAGGGCCGACACAATAGCACATGCCGTCCGCTCCGAGCATTTCAGCTAGGAGAAGATATCACCCTCAGGATCACGGTTCCACACTGAGCAGTTCCTAGGTAATCACTTGCTAGCAACTGTGTCCACTTAACACTTGGTCACTTTCGCGCGAGGTGCTAGTCAAAGACTAACTCCTGGGGCTTAGACCAACCAGTGTCTTCTTTATGCTGTTCCTTAGTTGGACAACTCTGTGAGGAGCATCTAAGGCCAGATTGTGTAAGTAGAATGAGGAATGAGCCTGGTACATATAGTCCTAGGCCTGGCTTCTAAGGTGTGTGGGTAGTGACACTTTTGGGGTGGTCACTCCACACCACCTCACCTGTCCGCCAATTGGCGCATCCACTGACCGCCAAGTGGCGCACTCTCCTCATGCATGGAGAAATGTCCAAGAAACGTCCCCTGTGATAGAAGGTCAAAAAAACCCTCCTGTGCACATCAAGGCTCGATCGCAGTACCTGCTGTCCCTAAGTCCAACATGCTATCCATTGCGCTACACTTCTGGTGTCTCGCTTGGTCTTGGACCACGAACAAGGTCTGGGAGACTTACTCCAAGGGAGCAGTGCATGCCCAGCCTGTTCGTCAAGCCATAGCAGTGGCCATGGTGCATAGAAGAACAACACTATGGTACAACTTTGGCACAACTCTGGGACAAATCTGGCACAAATCTGGCACGACTCTGGCACACCTCTGGAAAAACTCTGGCACGACTCTGGCACACCTCTGGTCCAAATCTGGCACAACCTTGGCACACCTCTGGCACAACTCTAGCACAACTCTGGCACAACTCTGGCACAACTTTGGCACAACTCAGGCACAAATCTGGCACAACTTTGGCACAACTCTGGCACAGCTCTGGCACAACTCTTGCACAACTCTGACATAGCTCTGGCACAACTCTGGTACTGCTCTGGCACAACTCAGGCAAACCTCTGGCACAACTCTTGCACACCTTTAGCACAACTCTGGCACACCTCTGGCACAACTCTGGCACAACCTTGGCACAACTCTGGCACAACTCTGACACAACTCTGGCACAACTCCGGCACAACTCCGGCACACCTCAGGCACAACTCTCGCACAAAGTTTCCACAACTCTGGCACAACTATGGTACAACTCGGGCACAACTCTGGCACAACTCTGGCACAACTCTCCAACAACTCTGGCACAAATCTGGCACAATACTGGCACACCTCTAGCACAATTCTGGCAGAACTATGGGATAACTCTGGTACAACTCAGGCACAACTCTGGCACACCTCTGGCACACCTATGGAACAAATATTGCAAAACTTTGGCACAACTCTGGCACACCTCTTGCACAACTCTGGCACAACTCTGGCACAGCTCTGGCACATATTTGGCACAACCGTGGCACAATTCCGGTACATCTCTGGCACAACACTGGCACAACTCTGGCACAAATCTGGCGCTAATCTTGCTCAACTATGGCATAACTCTGACACAAATCTGGCACAACTCTGGCAAAACTCTGGAACAACTCTGGTACAACTCTGGCACAGCTTTGGCACAACTGTGGCACAAATCTGGTGAAACTCTGGCACAACTCTGGTACAACGCTTGCACAACTCTGGCACAACTCTGGCACAACTTTGGCACAACTCTGGCACATCTCTGGCACAAATCTGGCACAACTCTGGGACGACTCTCGCATAGCCCTGGCACAACTCTGGCACAACACAACTCTCGCACAACTCTGGCATAACTCTGGCACAACTCTGACACAACTCTGGTACTACTCTGGTAAAACGTTGGCACAAATCTAGCACAACTATGGAACAACTCTCCCACTATTCTGGCCCAACTTTGACACAAGTGTAGTACAATTCCGGTACATTTCTGGCACAACACTGGCACACCTCTGATACAAATCTGGCACAACACTGGCACAACTCTGGCACAACTCTGGCACAACTCTAGCACAAAGCTGGTACAACTCTGGCACAACTCTGGCACACCTCTGGCACAACTCTGGCACAAGTCTGGTACAACTCTGGCACAACTCTGGCACAACTCTTGCACGACTCTGTCGCAACTCTTGCACGACTCTGGCATAGCTATGGCACAACTCTGGCACAATACCAGCACAACACCAGCACAACTCTGGCAAAACTTTGTCACAACTCTGGCACAACTTTGGCGCAACTGTGGCACAATTCTGGCACTACTTTGGCACAACTCTGGCACAACTCTGGCACAACTCTGACACAACTCTGGCACAACCCTGGCACAACTCGGGTACAACTCTGGCACAACTCTGGCACAACTCAGGCACAACTCTGGCACATCTATGGCACACCTATGGCACAACTCTGGCACAACTCTGGCATAAATCTGGTACAACTCTGGCACAACTCTGGTACAACTCTGGCACAACTCTAGTACAATTCCGGTACAGCTCTGGCACAACACTGGCATATCTCTACCACGACTCTGGAACGACTCTAGCACAACTCTGGCATATCTCTGGCACACCTCTGGGACAACCCAACTGTGGCACAACTGTAGCACTACTCTGGCACAACTCTGTCACAACTCTGGTACAACTATGGCACCAATCTGGCACAACTCTGGGACAACTCTGGCACAACTCTTGCACAACTCTGCCACAACTATGGCACAACTCTGGCACAACTCTGGCACACCTCTAGCTCAAATCTGGCACAACTCTGGCAGACCTCTGGCACAACTGTAGCACTGCTCTGGCACAACTCTGACACAACTCTGGCACAGCTCTGGTACAACGCTGGCACAACATAGGCAAAACTCTGGCACAACTCTTGCACACCTATGGCACAACGGCGGCACACCTCTGGCGCAACTCTGGCACAACTCTGGCACAACTCTTGCACAATTCTTGCACAACTCTGGCACAACTCTGGCACAACTCTGGCACAACTGTGGCACGACTCTGGCACAGCTCTGGCACAGCTCTAGTACAACTCTGGTATAATTCTGGCACAACTCTGGCACAACTCTGGCTCAAATCTGGCAAAACTCTTGCACATCTCTGGCACAACTCTGGCACACCTCTGGCATAAATCTGGCACAACTCTAACACAACTCTGGCACAACCCTGGAACAACTCGCGTACAACTCTGGCACAACTCTGGCACAACTCTGGCTCAAATCTGGCAAAACTCTTGCACATCTCTGGCACAACTCTGGCACACCTCTGGCATAAATCTGGCACAACTCTAACACAACTCTGGCACAACCCTGGAACAACTCGCGTACAACTCTGGCACAACTCTGGCACAACTCTGGCAAAACTCTGGCACATCTATGGCACACCTATGGCACAACTCTGGCACAACTATGGCATATCTCTTGCACAGCTATGGGACAACACAAATGTGGCACAATTCTGGCACAACTCTGGCACAACTCTGGCTCAACTCTGGTGCAACTTTGGTACAACTTTGGCACAACTCTGGGACAACTCTGGAACAACACTGGCACAACCCTGGCACAACTCGGGTACAACTCTGGCACAACTCTGGCACAACTCTGGCACAACTCTGGCACATCTATGGCACACATATGGCACAACTCTGGCACAACTCAGGCATATCTCTGGCACACCTCTGGGACAACACAACTGTGGCACAACTCTGGCACAAATCTGGCACAACTCTGGCACAACTCTGGTACAACTATGGTACAACTTTGGCACAACTCTGGGACAACTCTGGCACAACTCTTGCGCAACTCTGGCACAACTCTTGCGCAACTCTGGCACAACTATGGCACAACTCTGGCAAAACTCTGGCACACCTCTAGCTCAAATCGGCATAACTCTGGCATACCTCTGGCACAACTCTAGCACAACTCTGGCACAACTCTGACACAACTACGGCAGAACTCTGGTACAACCCTGGCACAAAATAGCCAAAACTCTGGCACAACTCTTGCACACCTATGGCACAACGGTGGCACACCTCTGGCGCAACTCTGGCACAACTCTGGCACAATTCTTGCACAACTCTGGCACAACTCTGGCACAACTCTAGCACAACTCTGGCACAACTCTGGCACAACTCAGGCACGACTCTGGCACAACTCTGCCACAGCTCTAGTACAACTCTGGTATAATGCAGGCACGAAGCTGGCACAACTCTGGCACAACTCTGGCACAAATCTGGCACAACTCTCGCACAACTCTGGCACAACTCTTGCACAACTCTACCACGACTCTGGCACAACTCTGGCACAACTCTAGCACAACTCTGGCACAACTCTGACACAACTACGGCAGAACTCTGGTACAACCCTGGCACAAAATAGCCAAAACTCTGGCACAACTCTTGCACACCTATGGCACAACTGTGGCAAACCTCTGGCACAACTCTGGCACAAGTATGGCACACCTCTGGCACAACTCTGGCACAAATCTGGCACAACTCTCGCACAACTCTGGCACAACTCTTGCACAACTCTACCACGACTCTGGCACAACTCTGGCACAACTCTAGCACAACTCTGGCACAACTCTGACACAACTACGGCAGAACTCTGGTACAACCCTGGCACAAAATAGCCAAAACTCTGGCACAACTCTTGCACACCTATGGCACAACTGTGGCAAACCTCTGGCACAACTCTGGCACAAGTATGGCACACCTCTGGCACAACTCTGGCACAAATCTGGCACAACTCTCGCACAACTCTGGCACAACTCTTGCACAACTCTACCACGACTCTGGCACAACTCTGGCACAACTCTAGCACAACTCTGGCACAACTCTGACACAACTACGGCAGAACTCTGGTACAACCCTGGCACAAAATAGCCAAAACTCTGGCACAACTCTTGCACACCTATGGCACAACTGTGGCAAACCTCTGGCACAACTCTGGCACAAGTATGGCACACCTCTGGCACAACTCTGGCACAAATCTGGCACAACTCTCGCACAACTCTGGCACAACTCTTGCACAACTCTACCACGACTCTGGCACAACTCTGGCACAACTCTAGCACAACTCTGGCACAACTCTGGCACAACTCAGGCACGACTCTGGCACAACTCTGCCACAGCTCTAGTACAACTCTGGTATAATGCAGGCACGAAGCTGGCACAACTCTGGCACAACTCTGGCCCAACTCAGGCACATCTCTGGTACAACTCTGGCACACCTCTGGTACATCTATGGCACAACTCTAACACAACTCTGGCACAACCCTTGCACAACTCTGGCTCAACTCTTGCACAACTCTGCCACGACTCTGGCGCAACTCTGGCACAAGTCTGGCACAACTGTGGCACAGCCCTGGCAAAACTCTTGCACAACTATGGCACAACTCTAGCACAACTATGGCACACCTCTGGCACAACTCCGGCACAACTCTCGCACAACTCTCGCACAAATCTGGTACAACTCTTGCACAACTCTGCCACGACTCTGGCACAACTCTGGCACAACTCTGGCACAACTCTGCCACAGCTCTGGCACGACTCTCGCACAACTCTGGCACACCTCTGGCACAACTCTGGCACAACTCTAACGCAACTCTGGCACAGCCCTGGCACAATTCTGGCTCAATGCTTGCACAACTCTGCCACGACTTTGGCACAACTCTGGCACAAGTCTGACACAACTGTGGCATAGCCCTGGCAAACCTCTTGCGCAACTCTGGCACAACTCTAGCACAACTCTCGCACAAATCTGGCACAACTCTTGCAGAACTCTGCCACGACTCTGGAACAACTCTGGCACAAGTCTGGCACAAATGTGGCACAACCCTGGTACAACTCTTGCACATCTTTGGCACAACTCTGGCACAAGTCTGGCACAACCTGGCACAACTCGGGTTCAACTCTGGCACAACTGTGGCACAACTCTGGCACAATTCTAGCACAACTCTGGCACAAGTCTGGCCAAACTCTAGCACAACTCTGGTACAACCCTGGCACAACTTAGGAAACAATCTGGCACAACTCTTGCACACCTATGGCACAACTGTGGCACACCTCTGGCACAACTCTGGCACAATTATGGCACACCTCTGGCACAACTCTGGCACAACTCTGGCACAACTCTGGCACAACTCTGGCACAATTCTAGCACAACTCTGGCACAACTCTGGCACAACTCTGGCACGACTCTGGCACAACTCTGGCACAGCTCTAGTACATTTCTGATATAATTCTGGCACAAATCTGGCATAACTCTGGCACAACTCTGGCCCTACTCTGGCACATCTCTGGCACAGCTCTGGCACACCTCTGGCACATCTATGGTACAACTCTAACACAACTCTGGCTCAACCCTGGCACAACTGTGGCTCAACTGTTGCACAACTCTGCCATGACTGTGGCACAACTCTGGCA
>SZWC01004486.1:42051-54628 GCA_023375785.1 Penium margaritaceum | reverse complement strand
AGAGGGAGAGACATAGGTTTGGGAACCCTATGTATTGTTTGCAAATGACAAATAACTTCAATACCTAGTGGCACGGTGTGGCAACTATGCACACCAAGCTACCAAACCGGGCATATGTCAATGACCATGACCAACTAATTTCACTATGGGTAGTCAACGCTCACAATCCATAAAACGAGTCACAAGTGGTCAGGGGTGGGGGTAAACAATGGTTTCAAAATGTTAGATTTTAACTAGCAAGTACAACGACCTTCAATAAGTAGTAGCACGGTCTGGCTACCATGCACAATGACCGGCTAAAGAAGCCCTAAGGACTGCCTTCGGCCACAGAAATCCGCTGTGTGTGGTCAACAATGACAACTCATACTACAAGTCACAAATGGTTAGAGGGGGAAACAATGGTCTGGGAACACCAAATATCAACTAGCCAGCACAAGGATCTTTAACAAGTAGTGGCACGGGGTGGCTACCATGTACAATGACCAACCAAAGTAGGCTTGTTTCACTGACCATGACCAAATAATGTCATTATGTGTGGTCAACATTGACAGCTCATAACACTAGTCACAAATGGTCAGATGGGGAAACAATGGTTTGTACATACCAGTTATTGATTAGCAAGTACAAGGACCTTCAATATGTAGTGGCACATTGTGGCTACCATGCACAGTGACCAACCAAAGTATGCATATGTCACTCACCATGACCAAATAATTTCACTTCATGTGGTTAACACTGACAAACCACAACAAGAGTCGCAGATAGTCAGAGGGGATAACAATGGTATAACTCTGGCACAACTCTGGCACAACTCTGGCACAAATCTGGCACAAATCTGGCATAACTATGGCAAAACTAAGGCACAACTCTGGCACAACTCTGGCACAACTCTGGTACAAATATGGCACAGCTCTGGCACAACTATGGCACAATTATGACTAAGTATGGCACAAACATGGATCAAGTCTGGCACAACTCTGGCACAGCTCTTGAACAACTCAAGCAGAACTATGGCACAACTCTGGCACAACTCTGGCACTACTCTGGCACAACTCTGGCACAACTCTTGCACAACTCTGGCACAACTCTGGTACAACTATGGAACATGTCTGGCACATCTCTGGCACAATTGTGGCACAACTCTGGCACAAATCTGGCACAACTCCAGCACAACTCTGGTACAACTCTGGCGCAATTCTGGCATAACTCTGGCACATGTTTGCCAGAACTATGGCACAACTGGGGCACAACTTTGGCACAACCCTGGTAGAACACTGGTACAACTGTGGCACAATGCTGGCATAAATTTGGCACAACGTTGGCACAAATCTGGCACAACGTTGGCACAACTCTGGCACAAGTCTGGCACAATGCTGACACAACTCTGGAAAAACTATGGCACAACTCTGGCACAAATCTGGCACAACTCTGGCATAAATCTGGCATAACTCTGGCAGAACCCTGGCACAACTCTGGCACAAATCTGGAACAACTCTGGCACAACTATGGCACAACTCTTGCACAGCAATGGCACAACTCTGGCTTAACTCTGGTAAACGTCTGGCACAACTCTTGCACAACCCTGGCACAACTTTGGCTCAAGTCTGGCACAACTATGGATCAAATCTGGCACAACTCTGGCACAACTTTGGCACAGCTCTTGAACAACTCAAGCACAACTATGGAGTCTGGATGGCACAACTCTGGCACAACTCTGGCACAAATCTGGCACAACTCTGGCACAACTTTGGCACAGCTCTTGAACAACTCAAGCACAACTATGGCACAACTATGGCACAACTCTGGCACAACTATGGTACAACTGAGGCACAACTATGCCACAACTCTGGCACAACCCTGGCACAACGCTGGCACAGCTCTGGCACAACTTTGGCACATCTTTGGAACAACTATGGCACAACTCTAGAACAGCTTTGGCACAACTCTGGCACAAATCTGGCATACCTCTTGCACAACTCTAGCACAACTCTGGCACAACTCTGGCACAACTCTTGGACAACTATGGCACAACTCTGGCAAAACTATGGGACAACTATGGCACAACTCTTTTAAAACTCTGGCACAACTGTGGCACAACTATGGCACAACTCTAACACAACTCTATTACCACTTTGGCACAACTGTGGGACAATTCCGGCACATATCTGGCACAACACTGGCACATCTCTGGCACAAATCTGGCACATTTATGGCACAATTCTGGCACAACTTTGACACAACTGGGGCACAATTCTAGCGAGACTCTGGCACAACTCTGGCGAAACTCTGGCACACCTCTTGCACAACTCTGGCACAGCTATGGCACAGCTCCGGCACAACTCTGGCACAATTAGAAAGCACAAAGACCTTCAGTACGGCGTGGCAACCATGTACAGTGACAAACCAAAGTAGGCATATGCCATTAACCATGACCAAAAGGATTTCACAGTGTGTGGTCAACGTTGAAAACTCATAACACGAATCACAAATGGTCAGAAAGGGAAATAATGGGTTGGGAACACTGGTTATCAACTAGCAAGTACAAAGACGTTCAACAAGTAGTGGCACGGTATGGCTAGCGTGCACAGTGACCTACCAAAGGATGCATACGTCACTGGCTATGACCAAAGAAGTCCACTATGTGTGGTCAACATTAGTAACTTATAACACGAGTTACAAATGGTTGGAGGGAGAGACTTAGGTTTGGGAACGCTGTGTATTGTTTAGAAAGGACAAAGAACTTCAATCCGTAGTGGCACAGTGTGGAAACTGTGCACACCAAACAACCAAACTAGGCATATGTCACTGACCATGACCAAATCATTTCAGTATGGTTGGTCAACGTTCACAATCCATAAAACGAGTGACAAGTAGTCAGAGGGGGGAAATAATGGTTTCAAAATATTAGTTTTTAACTAGCAAGTACAACAAACTTCAATAAGTAGTAGCACGGTCTGTCTACCATGCACAAAGACCAACCAACGTATGCGTATGTACTGCCTTTGGCCACAGAAACCGCTGTGTGTGGTCAACGTTGACAACTCATGCTACAAGTCGCAAATGGTTAGAGGGGGAAAAAATGGTTTAGGAAATCCACATATCAACTAGCCAGCACACGGACCTTCAATAAGTAGTGGCACAGTGTGACTACCATGTACAATGACCAACCAAAGTAGGCCTGTGTCACTGATCATGACCAAAGAATGTCACTATATGTGGTAAACTTTGACAGCTCAGAACACTAGTCACAAATCGTCAGAGGGGGAAACAATGGTTTATGAATACTAGTTATTGATTAGCAAGTACAAATACCTTTAATATGTAGTGGCAGAGTGTGGCTACCATGCATAGTGACCAATCAAAGTATGCATATGTCACCGATCATGACCAAAGAATTTCACTTCATGTGGTTAACGCTGACAACTAACAACAAGAGTCACAGATAGTCAGAGAGGGTAACAATGGTTTGGGAACACTAGCTACAAATAGAAAGCACAAAGACCTTCAGTACATTATAAAACGGTGTGGCAACCATGAACAGTGACAAACCAAAGTAGGCATATGCCAATAACCATGATCAAAAGAACTTCACATTGTGTGGTCATCGTTGAAAACTCATAACACGAGTCACAAATGGTCACAGGGGGGGAACAATGGGCTGGGAACACTAGTTATCATATAGCAAGTTCAAACACCTTCAACGAGAAGAGGCACGGTGTGGCTAGCGTGCACATTGACCAACCAAAGGACGTATATGTCACTGAATATGAGCAAAGAAAACCACTATGTGTGGTCAACATGGAAACCTCATAACACGGGGCACAAATGGTCAGAGGGAAAGACCATGGTTTGGAGACCATATGAATCGACTACAAAGGACAAAGAACTTCAATACCTAGTGGCACGTTGTGGGTACTATGCAAACTGAACAACCAAACTAGGCATATGTCACTGACCATGACCAAAGAATTTCAGTATGGGTGGTCAACGTTCACAACCCATAACACAATTCACAAATGGTCAGAGGGGGAAGCAATGGTTTCGGGATATTAGTTTTCAACTAGCAAGTACAACGACCTTCAATAAGTAGTAGCACGGTGTGGCTACCATGCAAAATGACCGACCAAGGTAGGCATGTGTACTGCCTCTGACCAAAGAAATCCGCTATGTGTGGTCAACGTTGAAAACTCATAGTACGATTCACAAATGGTCAGAGGGGGAAACAATGGTTTGGGAACACCGGGCATCAAGTAGCAAGCACAACGACCTTCAACAAGTAGTGGCACGGTGTGCCTACTATGTACAAAGACCAACCAAAGTAAGCATGTGTCACTAATCATGACCAAAGAATATCACTATGTGTGGTCAACTTTGACAACTCATAACACACGTCACAAATGGACAGAGGAGGAAACAAAGGTTTGTGGATACTAGTTATCGGTCAGCAAGTACAAAGACTTTCAATATGTAGTGGCAGAGCGTGGCTACCATGCACAGGGACCAACCAAAGTATGCATATATCACTGAAAATGACCAAAGAATTTCACTTCATGTGGTCAACAATGACAACTCACAGCAAGAGTCACAGATAGTCAGAGGGAGTAATAATGGTGTGGGAACACTGGCTATCAACTAGAAAGCACAAAGACATTCAGTACGTAGAGACACGGCGTGGCAGCCATGTACCGTGACAAACCAAAGTAGGCATATGCCACTAATTATGACCAAAAGATTTTCACAGTGTGTGGTCAACCTTGAAAAATTAGAACCCTAGTCAGAAATGGTCTGAAGGGGGAAACAATGGGTTGGGAAAACTAGTTATCAACTAGCAAGTACAAAGACCTTTGACAAGTATTGGCACGTTGTGGCTAGCATGCACAGTGACCAACCAAAGGATGCATACGTCACTGACTATGACCAAAGAAGTCCACTATGTGTGGTCAACATTGACAACTCATAACACGAGTCACAAATGGTCAGAGGGAGAGACAATGGTTTGGGAACCCTATGTATTGACTAGAAAGGACAAAGAACTTCAATACGTAGTGGAACTGTGTGACAACTGTGCACAGCGAACAACCAAACTAGGCATATGTCACTGACCATGACCAGTGAATTTCAGTATGGGTGGTCAACGTTCACAACCCATAACACGAGTCACAAATGGTCCAAGGGTGAAACAATGGTTTTAGAGTTCTGGTTCCCAATTAGCAAGTACAACGACCTTCAATAAGTAGTAGCACGGTGTGGCTACCATGCACAATGACCGGCCAAAATAGGCATATGTACTGCCTTTGACCAACAAAATCCGCTGTGAGTGGTCAACATTGAAAACTCACCATACAAGTCACAAATGATCCGAGGGGGAAACAATGGTTTGGGAACAACGGGTATCAACTAGCAAGCAAAAGAACCTTCAATAAGTAGTGGCATGGTGTGGCTACCATGTGCAATGACCAAGTAGGCATGTGTCACTGATCATGACCAAAGAATGTCACTAAGTGTGGTCAAATTTGACAATTCATAACACAAGTCACAAATGGTCGGAGGGGGAAACAAGGGTTTATGAATACTAGTTTACAATTTGCAAGTACAAAGATCTTCAATATGTAGTGGCACAGTATCGCTACCATGTACAGTGACCAACCAAAGTATGCATATGTCACTGACCATGACCGAAGAGTTTCAGTTCAGGTGGTCAACACTGACAACTCACAACAAGAGTCACAGATAGTCAGAAGGAATAAGAATGGTTTGGGAACACTGGCTATCAACTAGAAAGCTCAGAGACCTTCAATACGTAGTAACACGGCGTGGCAACCATGTACGGTGACAAACCAAAGTAGGCATATGCCACTAACCATGATCAAAACAATTTCACAATGTGCGGTCAATGTTGAAAACTCATAACACGAGTCACAAATGGTCAGAGGGGGAAACAATGGGCTGGGATTACTAGTTATCAACTAGCAAGTACAAACACCATTCACAAGTAGAGGCACATTGTGGCTAGCTTGCACAGCAACCAACCAAGTGATGCATACGTCACTGACTATGACCAAAGAAATCCACTATGTGTGGTCAATAGTGAAAACTTAAAACACGAGTCACAAATGGTCAGAGGAAGAGACAATGGTTTCCGGACCCTTAGAATCAGATAGAAACGAGAAATGACTTAAATACATAGTGGCACTGTGTGGCTACTATGCACACCGAACAACCAAACTAGGCATATGTCACTGACCATGACCAAAGAATGTCATTATGTGTGGTCAACTTTGACAGCTCATAACACGAGTCACAGATGCTCAAAGGGGAAAAAATGGTTTGTGAACACTAGTTATCGAGGAGCAAGTACAAAGACCTTTGATATATGGTGGCAGAGTGTGGCTACCATGCACAGTGACCAATCAAAGTATGCATATGTCACTGACCATGACCAAAGAATTTCACTTCATGTGGTCAACAGTGATAATTCACAAGAAGAGTCACAGATAGTCAGAGGGGATAACAATGGTTTGGAAACATTGGCTATCAACTAGAAAGCACATTGACCTTCATTACCTAGTGACACGACGTGGCTACCATGTACAGTGACAAACCAAAGTAGGCATATGCCACTAACCATGAACAAAATGATTTTACCGTGTGTGATCAATGTTGAAAACTCATAACACGAGTCACAAATCGTCAGAACGGGAAGTAATGGGTTTGGAACACTAGTTATTAACTAGCAAGTACACAGACCTTAAAAACGAGTGGCACGTTGTGGCTAGCATGCACATTGACCAACCAAAGGATGCATACGTCACTGAATGTGACCAAATAAATCCACTATGTGTGGTCAACATTGACAACTCATAACACAAATCACAGATGGTCAAAGGGATAGATAATGGGTTGGAAACCCTATGTATTGACTAGAAATGACGAATAACTTCAATACGCAGTGGCATGGTGTGGCTACTATGCACACCAAACAACCGAACTATGCATATGTCACTGACCATGGCAAAAGAATTGCAGTATTTGTGGTCAACGTGCACAACCCATAACACAAGTCACAGATTGTCAGAGGGGGAAACAATGATTTTGGACGATTAGTTTTCAACTAGCAAGTACAATGACCTCCAATAAGTAGTAGCACGGTGTGTGTACCAGGCACAATGACTGACCAAAGTAGGCATATGTACTGCCTCAGACCAAAGAAATCCGCTCTGTGTGGTCAACATTGACAACTCATAATACGAGTCACAAATGGTCAGAGGGGGAAACAATGGGTTGGGAACACCAGGTATCAACTAGCAAGCACAGAGACCTTCAGTAAGTAGTTGTACGGTGTGGCTACCATGTACAATGATCAACCAAAGTAAGCCTGTGTCACTGACCATGACCAAGGAATGTCACTATGTGTGGTCAACATTTACAACTCATAACACAAGTCACAAATGGTCAAAGGGGGAAACAGTGTTTGTGAATAGTTATCAATTAGCAAGAACAAAGACCTTCAATGTGTAGTGGCACAGTGTGGCTACCATGCACAGTCACCAATCAAAGTATGCATATGTCACTGACCATGGCCAAAGAATTTCACTTCATGTGGTCGATGTTGACAACTCACAACAAGAGTCATAGATGTTCACAAGGGGTAACAGTGGTTTGGGAACAGTAGCTATTAACTAGAAAGCACACAGACATTTAGTACGTAGTGACATGGCGTGGCAACCACGTACAGTGACAAACCAAAGTACGCATATGCCATTAACCATGACCAAACAAATTTCACAGTGTGTGGTCAACATTGAAAACTCATAACACGAGTCACGAAGGGTCAAAGGGGGAAACAATGGGTTGGGAACACTAGTTATCAACTAGCAAGTACACAGAGTTTCAACAAGTAGTGGCACGGTGTGGCTAGCGTGCACACTGACCAACCAAATGATGCATGTTTATTGACTTTGACCAACGAACTCCACTATGTGTGGTCAGCATTGACAACTCATAACACGAGTCACAAATGGTCAGAGGGAGAGACAATGGTTTGGCAACCCTGTGTATCAAATAGAAAGGAAAAATAAATTCAATACGTAGTGGCACGGTGTGGCTACTATGCACATCAAAGAGCCAAACTAGGCACATGTCACTGATCATGACCAAAGATTTGCAGTATGCGTGGTAAATTTTCACAACCTATAACACGAGTTACACATGGTCAAAGGGGGCAACAATGGTTTTGGAATATTAGTTCTCAGCTAGCAAGTACAACGCCCTTCAATAAGTAGTAGCACGGTGTGGCTGCCATGCAAAATGACATACCAAAGTAGGCATATGCACGGCCTTTGACCAAATAAATCCACTATGTGTGGTCAACGTTGACAACTCATAATGCGAGTCACAAATCGTCAGAGGGCAAAACAGTGGTTTGGGAACACCAGGTATCAATTAGCAAGCAGAGGGACCTTCAATAAGCAGTGGCACGGTGTGGCTACCATGTACAATGACCAACCAAAGTAGGCATGTGCAACTGACCATGACCAAAGAATGTCAGTATGTGTAGTCAACTTTGACAACTCATAACACGAGTCACAAATGGTCAGAGGGTGAAACAATGGTTTGTAAATACTAGTCAACGATTAGCAAGTACAAGGACATTCACAATGTAGTGGCACAGTGTGGCTACCATACACAATGACCAACCAAAGTATGCATATGTCACTGACCATGACCAAAGAATTTCACTTCATGTGGTCAAAATTGACAATACACAACAAGAGCCACTGGTGGTCAGAAAGGGCAACAATGGTTTGGGAACAACGGCTATCAACTATAAAGCACTTATACCTTCAGTATGTAGTGCCACGACGTGGTATCCATGTACATTGACAAACCAAAGTAGGCATATGCCACTAACCATGGCCAAACAAGTTTCACAGTGTGTGGACAACGTTGAAAACTCACAATACGACTCACAAATGGTTAGTGGGGGAAACAATGGGTTGGGAACACTAGTTATCAACTAGCAAGTACAAAGACCTTCATCAAGAAGTGGCACGGTGTGGCTACCATGCACAGTGACCAACCAAAGGATGCATACGTCTCTGACTATGACCAAAGAAGTCCACTATGTGTGGTCAACGTTGACAACTCATAACATGAGTCACAAATGGTGAGAGGAAGAGACAATGGTTCGGGAGCCCTATGTATCAACTGGAAAGGACAAAGACCTTCAATACGTAGTGGCACGGTGTGGATGCCATGCACACCAAAAAACCAAACTAGGCATATGTCACTGACCATGACGAGAGAATTTCAGTATTGGTGATCAACGTTCAGAACCCATAACACAAGTCACAATTGGTCAGAGGGGGAAACAATGGGTTCGGNAGTACGCAGTGACACGGCATGGCAACCATGTACAGTTACGAACCAAAGTAAGCATATGCCACTTACCATGACCAGAATAATTTCACAGTGTGTGGTCAAAGTTGAAAACTCATAACACGAGTCACAAATGGTTTGAGGGGTAAGCAATGGGTTGGGAACACTGGTTATCAAATAACAAGTACAAAGACCTTCAACAAGTAGTGGCAGTGTGTGGCTTGCGTGCACAGTGACCAACCAAATGATGCATATGTCACTGACCATGACCAAATAAGTCCACTGTGTGTGGTCAACATTGAAAACTCATAACACAAGTCACAAATGGTGAGAGGGATAGACAATGGTTTGGGAATCTGATGTATTGATTAGAAAGGACAACAAACTCCAATATGTAGAGGCACGGTGTGGCTACTTTGCACACCAAACAACCAAACTAGGCATATGTCACTGACTATGACCAAAGAATTTCAGTATGGGTGGTCAACGTTCACAACCCATAACACGAGTCACAAATGGTCAGAGGGGGGAAACAATGGTTTCGGAACATTAGTTTTCAACTAGTAAGTACAACGACCTTCAATAAGAAGTAGCACGGTATGGCTACCATGCAGAATGACCGACCTAGGTAGGGATATGTATTGCCTTTGACAAAAGAAATCCACTGTTTGTGGTCAACGTTTACAGCTCATAATACGAGTGGCAGATGGTCAGAGGGGGAAACAATGGTTTGGAAACAGTAGGTATCAACTAGCAAGCACAAGGACCCTCAATAAGTAGTGGCACGGTCTTGCTTCCATGTACAATGACCAACCAAAGTAGGCATGTGTCACTGACAATGACCAAAAAATGTCATTATGTGTGCTCAACTTTGAAAACTCATAACACAAGTCACAAATGGTCAGAGGGGGAAACAATGGTTTGTGAATACTAGTTGTCGATTATCAAGTACAAAGACCTTAGATATGTAGTGGCACAGTGTGGCTACCATGCACAGTACCCAACCAAAGCATGCATATGTCACTGACCATGACCGAAGAATTTCACTTCATGTGGTCAACGTTGAAAACTCACGACAAGGATCACAGGTGGTCAAAGGGGGTAACAATGGTTTGGGAACACTGGCTATCAACTAGAAAGCACAAAGACCTTCAGTACGTAGTGACACGGTGTGGCAACCATGTACAGTGACAGACCAAAATAGGCACATTCCACTAACCATGACCAAAAAAAATTCACAGTGTGTGGCCAACGTTGAAATTTCATAACGCGAGTCTCATACCCCCAATTTTACCGCGACCTCATCTTTCTCCGCGCTGTCCTGGTTTCTCGCTGTCCGCAGAGTATGTTTTCTCACCACACTCACTATCGAAGATATGCGTGCAGCTGGGTAAAGACACTAATGTCAGACAATCCAGCAATCCGTAGACCACAGGTCTGGACCTTTGTGGGGGGAACCTCACCGGAGAATGACACTCCGCGGCCCACTTCTTGCCACACGCGAGCCTGCCACCTCGTGGCCTCTAGCTCCATTCCGCGGAACCTCGTTCCGCTGCCATGTGCAAGCAAGGGCACCGCCAGCAGCTTACTTCACCCCGGGTTTGGTTCCTCATGCACTTTGTCCCAACAACCGGGACAGGACACAAAAGATATGGGAAGGCACGGGAGCGGGGGGCTGAGAGCACAGATGAGATGGGGTAAACGTCTTTGATAATCAGGGGCAGAGTACATGAAAATGCGGAATGATCATCAACGACGCGATAAGGACTGAGGCACACTTGCACTATTTTCCTCCTATTTGGACTCCACTCAGTGCAGCTACACACCGCGGATCTCGTCCACGCACACACATACAGTACAGTATCCTTTACTTGCCATGTTTTACATCCGTGGCTTGTGTGTGCGGTCTTTGTATTCTTCGTTTAATCTTCGTCTCCTGCCTTGCATCTCCAAGATTTCTTTCGTGATTGATGCTTCAGTTTTTGTGTTGATTGGTTTTTGCTCCCAAGGTTGCTCTGTCCATCCGCTGACCATCCTGCGCACTTTCAGTGACCGCACATCTTTTACCACGGCTTGGTTCTTGTTCCCTTTGTGCCGCGTATTTCCCCGCCACTACTTCCCGCCTTTCTCTTCTCCCACGACAAGCGCTTGTGATGGCCGTAGGGAAGTTGCCGGAGGTGACAATGCCAACCTGTGGCCGCTTCCCTGTGGCTACCTATCCTCTCTGCCCCAGAATTCCGCGCCACCCTACGCACAACCCCATCTGCGGGAGCCAGCGTTCCTTGCGCTTTTCTCTGCTTGCCGAGGTCCCATCTCCGCAGATTGGCCCCTCCGCGGATCAACGGCAGAAGCATGCTTGACACTGATGCCCACAATCCCCCCTTTCAAAAGACCGTGTCCCATAGTCTCTCATCGTGGCAGGCACTTTAACTTTCCACGGGGCCTGGGATGGTCCTTCTCCTGGCAAGGTTGGCAGTACTTCTCCACTTCTCCCCCTTCCCACTGGTACCTTGCCATGCAACTGTCGTGAGCAAAGAGTGTGCATCGGGCACACCGCGCTTCTATGGTTGGCACGCTCACCAGCTTCTTACACGAGGTGTAGTGGGACGCTCGCTTGTATTTACTGTAGCCAGAGCACCGGCAAATCTTCTTCCCCTCCTTGCTTTGTCCTTCTTTCTCGACACATGAGCCATGGGCAAGCTATCCGCAATGTTTGCAGTGGTAGACAACCTCACTCAGTCGTCCAAATCAGTTGTTCCTAGAGCAGTGACGCTGGCTGGGGGACTTCCACTTGCTTTTTCGCTCCTGGTCCCGGCAGCGGTGGCAGGTCCAAATACCCTTTTTTCCCTATCATCGGCATCGCAGGTGACACATCACCAGGCACATTCTGCATGCCTTGCCAAACTCCGCCAGCCCCGTCTCAAAATTCACGCATACTGGTTCCAGCGTCGCGTCGTCATATGCAATCAAGGCTCCTCCCTCCTTGAGTGCGTTGCCCACATATTCGTGGCATTGTCCCGCCTAGGAGGAGCTACCTGTGACCAAGCAGGCCAGATGGGCCAACTTTGTGCACTTGGCACACCTTCTGCCCTTGCTTACGGTCTTGGCACAAGTGGGACACTACACGGCACACACTTTTTCCGCAGATGGCTATTGCTCCTCATCCTCAAAGTCCACTTCCTCTCCTTCCTCAGTCATT
>SZWC01004486.1:25703-41333 GCA_023375785.1 Penium margaritaceum | reverse complement strand
CTCCTCCTCCTCCTCCTCCTCCTCCTCCTCCTCCTTCTCTTCCTCCTCTTCCTCCTTTGGGTCCCATCGTCCGCGCGCTTCTCCACTTCCTGTGTCTAGACCTGCTACGTCATCCCCTCCCGTATCCTTCTCTGCTCCCTCTTCCCGGGCCTCACTCATGCACTTCAAGCAAGTGCGGTTTTGCCCAATGCAGCTCTTTGCCAGCCCTTGGTGTTCCGGTTGGCCAAAGATGCGGCACACGGCCTTCCGGAGCAGCTCTTCAGGCAAGTCGTCCCCACACCACTCACAGGGGCCCATGTAGGCAGCCAGTTTATGGGGGCTCGTGGGTGCACCTTTCCACGGGGTAGCTGTGGGCGTGCCCGGGGTTATTTGCCCACTGCCTGGTTGCTGCTGTTCTAGCTGTCCTGGCCGCTCTTGCTGTTCATGCCGCTGATCCCTTTGCTCCTCCCCTCGCCGCTGTTGCCCCATGTGAACTTCCCCTGTAGAGAATTCTTGACATCGGAGCCCTCCGCAGGCTTCTCTCCCCGGGGCTCTTGGCTCCATGACGGCTCCTGCTTTGACACCTGAGCCTTGGACTACTCCAATACTTCCTGCGCTTGCCATCCTCTCAAGCCTTTTTGTTCCTCAAGCGGAGGAAACTCTCCTCCCGTGCCTGGGATGCGTATCTACCAATCCGGGGATAGAAGGACGAACTTGGTAGCCGGGAAGCTCCGCTCGCTGAATCGATCGGTCCTTATAGCTAAACATGTCCTGTGTCCACGCTGGCCACGTGATACACTTGTCGCGCCTCCTGAGCTTTGCGTCCCGCGCCTGGGAATGGGCGGAGGTAGACCATGTTTCCTTGCTTACTCCACTGCTCTCTGGCTTACTCCAACGTTACCTGGCTTGCTCCACCCCTCTCTGGTTTGTTCCTTCTTTTAATGGCTCACTCCACCTTTCTCTGGCTTGCTCGACCTTTCTCTGGCTTGCTCGACCTTTCTCTGGCTTGCTCGACCTTTCTCTGGCTTGCTCGACCTTTCTCTGGCTTGCTCGACCTTTCTCTGGCTTGCTCGACCTTTCTCTGGCTTGCTCGACCTTTCTCTGGCTTGCTCGACCTTTCTCTGGCTTGCTCGACCTTTCTCTGGCTTGCTCGACCTTTCTCTGGCTTGCTCGACCTTTCTCTGGCTTGCTCGACCTTTCTCTGGCTTGCTCGACCTTTCTCTGGCTTGCTCGACCTTTCTCTGGCTTGCTCGACCTTTCTCTGGCTTGCTCGACCTTTCTCTGGCTTGCTCGACCTTTCTCTGGCTTGCTCGACCTTTCTCTGGCTTGCTCGACCTTTCTCTGGCTTGCTCGACCTTTCTCTGGCTTGCTCGACCTTTCTCTGGCTTGCTCGACCTTTCTCTGGCTTGCTCGACCTTTCTCTGGCTTGCTCGACCTTTCTCTGGCTTGCTCGACCTTTCTCTGGCTTGCTCGACCTTTCTCTGGCTTGCTCGACCTTTCTCTGGCTTGCTCGACCTTTCTCTGGCTTGCTCGACCTTTCTCTGGCTTGCTCGACCTTTCTCTGGCTTGCTCGACCTTTCTCTGGCTTGCTCGACCTTTCTCTGGCTTGCTCGACCTTTCTCTGGCTTGCTCGACCTTTCTCTGGCTTGCTCGACCTTTCTCTGGCTTGCTCGACCTTTCTCTGGCTTGCTCGACCTTTCTCTGGCTTGCTCGACCTTTCTCTGGCTTGCTCGACCTTTCTCTGGCTTGCTCGACCTTTCTCTGGCTTGCTCGACCTTTCTCTGGCTTGCTCGACCTTTCTCTGGCTTGCTCGACCTTTCTCTGGCTTGCTCGACCTTTCTCTGGCTTGCTCGACCTTTCTCTGGCTTGCTCGACCTTTCTCTGGCTTGCTCGACCTTTCTCTGGCTTGCTCGACCTTTCTCTGGCTTGCTCGACCTTTCTCTGGCTTGCTCGACCTTTCTCTGGCTTGCTCGACCTTTCTCTGGCTTGCTCGACCTTTCTCTGGCTTGCTCGACCTTTCTCTGGCTTGCTCGACCTTTCTCTGGCTTGCTCGACCTTTCTCTGGCTTGCTCGACCTTTCTCTGGCTTGCTCGACCTTTCTCTGGCTTGCTCGACCTTTCTCTGGCTTGCTCGACCTTTCTCTGGCTTGCTCGACCTTTCTCTGGCTTGCTCGACCTTTCTCTGGCTTGCTCGACCTTTCTCTGGCTTGCTCGACCTTTCTCTGGCTTGCTCGACCTTTCTCTGGCTTGCTCGACCTTTCTCTGGCTTGCTCGACCTTTCTCTGGCTTGCTCGACCTTTCTCTGGCTTGCTCGACCTTTCTCTGGCTTGCTCGACCTTTCTCTGGCTTGCTCGACCTTTCTCTGGCTTGCTCGACCTTTCTCTGGCTTGCTCGACCTTTCTCTGGCTTGCTCGACCTTTCTCTGGCTTGCTCGACCTTTCTCTGGCTTGCTCGACCTTTCTCTGGCTTGCTCGACCTTTCTCTGGCTTGCTCGACCTTTCTCTGGCTTGCTCGACCTTTCTCTGGCTTGCTCGACCTTTCTCTGGCTTGCTCGACCTTTCTCTGGCTTGCTCGACCTTTCTCTGGCTTGCTCGACCTTTCTCTGGCTTGCTCGACCTTTCTCTGGCTTGCTCGACCTTTCTCTGGCTTGCTCGACCTTTCTCTGGCTTGCTCGACCTTTCTCTGGCTTGCTCGACCTTTCTCTGGCTTGCTCGACCTTTCTCTGGCTTGCTCGACCTTTCTCTGGCTTGCTCGACCTTTCTCTGGCTTGCTCGACCTTTCTCTGGCTTGCTCGACCTTTCTCTGGCTTGCTCGACCTTTCTCTGGCTTGCTCGACCTTTCTCTGGCTTGCTCGACCTTTCTCTGGCTTGCTCGACCTTTCTCTGGCTTGCTCGACCTTTCTCTGGCTTGCTCGACCTTTCTCTGGCTTGCTCGACCTTTCTCTGGCTTGCTCGACCTTTCTCTGGCTTGCTCGACCTTTCTCTGGCTTGCTCGACCTTTCTCTGGCTTGCTCGACCTTTCTCTGGCTTGCTCGACCTTTCTCTGGCTTGCTCGACCTTTCTCTGGCTTGCTCGACCTTTCTCTGGCTTGCTCGACCTTTCTCTGGCTTGCTCGACCTTTCTCTGGCTTGCTCGACCTTTCTCTGGCTTGCTCGACCTTTCTCTGGCTTGCTCGACCTTTCTCTGGCTTGCTCGACCTTTCTCTGGCTTGCTCGACCTTTCTCTGGCTTGCTCGACCTTTCTCTGGCTTGCTCGACCTTTCTCTGGCTTGCTCGACCTTTCTCTGGCTTGCTCGACCTTTCTCTGGCTTGCTCGACCTTTCTCTGGCTTGCTCGACCTTTCTCTGGCTTGCTCGACCTTTCTCTGGCTTGCTCGACCTTTCTCTGGCTTGCTCGACCTTTCTCTGGCTTGCTCGACCTTTCTCTGGCTTGCTCGACCTTTCTCTGGCTTGCTCGACCTTTCTCTGGCTTGCTCGACCTTTCTCTGGCTTGCTCGACCTTTCTCTGGCTTGCTCGACCTTTCTCTGGCTTGCTCGACCTTTCTCTGGCTTGCTCGACCTTTCTCTGGCTTGCTCGACCTTTCTCTGGCTTGCTCGACCTTTCTCTGGCTTGCTCGACCTTTCTCTGGCTTGCTCGACCTTTCTCTGGCTTGCTCGACCTTTCTCTGGCTTGCTCGACCTTTCTCTGGCTTGCTCGACCTTTCTCTGGCTTGCTCGACCTTTCTCTGGCTTGCTCGACCTTTCTCTGGCTTGCTCGACCTTTCTCTGGCTTGCTCGACCTTTCTCTGGCTTGCTCGACCTTTCTCTGGCTTGCTCGACCTTTCTCTGGCTTGCTCGACCTTTCTCTGGCTTGCTCGACCTTTCTCTGGCTTGCTCGACCTTTCTCTGGCTTGCTCGACCTTTCTCTGGCTTGCTCGACCTTTCTCTGGCTTGCTCGACCTTTCTCTGGCTTGCTCGACCTTTCTCTGGCTTGCTCGACCTTTCTCTGGCTTGCTCGACCTTTCTCTGGCTTGCTCGACCTTTCTCTGGCTTGCTCGACCTTTCTCTGGCTTGCTCGACCTTTCTCTGGCTTGCTCGACCTTTCTCTGGCTTGCTCGACCTTTCTCTGGCTTGCTCGACCTTTCTCTGGCTTGCTCGACCTTTCTCTGGCTTGCTCGACCTTTCTCTGGCTTGCTCGACCTTTCTCTGGCTTGCTCGACCTTTCTCTGGCTTGCTCGACCTTTCTCTGGCTTGCTCGACCTTTCTCTGGCTTGCTCGACCTTTCTCTGGCTTGCTCGACCTTTCTCTGGCTTGCTCGACCTTTCTCTGGCTTGCTCGACCTTTCTCTGGCTTGCTCGACCTTTCTCTGGCTTGCTCGACCTTTCTCTGGCTTGCTCGACCTTTCTCTGGCTTGCTCGACCTTTCTCTGGCTTGCTCGACCTTTCTCTGGCTTGCTCGACCTTTCTCTGGCTTGCTCGACCTTTCTCTGGCTTGCTCGACCTTTCTCTGGCTTGCTCGACCTTTCTCTGGCTTGCTCGACCTTTCTCTGGCTTGCTCGACCTTTCTCTGGCTTGCTCGACCTTTCTCTGGCTTGCTCGACCTTTCTCTGGCTTGCTCCACCTTTACCTGGCTTGCTCCACCGTTCTCAAGCTTACTGCAACTTTCTCTGGCTTGGTCCACCGTTCTTTAGCTTGCTCCACCGTTCTGTGGTTTGCTCCACATTTCTCTGGCTTGCTCCAAGCATCTCTGGCCTGCTCCACATTTCTCAGGCTCTCTCCACCTTTTCTTGGCTTGATCAACCTTTCTCTGGCTTTTTCCACCTTTCTCTGGCTTGGTCCACCTTTCTCTGGCTTGCTTTACCTCTCCCTGGCTTGCTCCACTGTTCTCTGGCTTGCTCCACAGTTTGTTTGCTTGCTCCACCTTTCTTTCATTTGCTCCACCATTTTCTGGCTTACTTTACCATTCTCTGGATTGCTCCACCTTTCTCTGGTTTGCTCTACCTTTCTCTGGCTAGCTCCACCTTTCTCTTGCTTGCTGCAGCATTCTCTGGCTTGCTCCACCTTTCTGTGGCTTTCTCCACCTTTCGCTAGCTTGATCCACCTCTCTCTGGCTTGCTCTACCCTTCTCTGACTTTCTCCACCTTTCTCTGGCTTGATCCACCTTTCCCTGACTTGCTCTACCCCTCTTGGGCTTGCTCCACCGTTCTCTAACTTGCTCCACCTTTCTCTGGCTTGCTTCGCCTTTCTCTGGCTTGCTCCACCATTTTCGGGCTTGCCCCACCTCTCTTTGGCTTGCTCCACCTTTCTCTTGCTTACTCAAGTGTTCTCTGGCTAGCTTTACCTTTCTCTGGCTTGCTCCACCTTTCTCTGGCTTGCTCCACCACTCCCTGGCTTGCTCCACCTTTCTCTGGCATGCCCCACCTTTACGTGGCTTGCTCCACCTTTCTCTTGCTTGCTCCACCTTTTCATGGCTTGTTCCACCTTTTTTTGGCTTGCTCCACCTTTCTCTGGCTTTCTCCATCTTTATTGGGCTTGCTCCACCTTTCTCAGGTTTGCTCCAACTCTCTGTGGCTTGCTTCACTTTTCTCTGGCTTGCTCGACCTTTCTGTGGCTTGGTTCAGCTTTCTCTCTCTTCCTCCATCTTTCTATGGCTCGCTCCAACTATGTTTGGCTTGCTCCACCTTTCCCTGGCTTCCTCAACCTTTCAGTGGCTTGCGCCATCATTTGCTGGCTTGTGCCACCTTTCGCTGGCTTGATCCATCTTTCTCTGGTTTGCTCAATTATTCTCTGGCTTTCTCCACCATTTTCTGGCATGCTCTACCGTTTTCTGGCTTGCTCCACCGTTATCTGGCTTGCTCCACCGTTGTCTGGCTTCCTCCACCGTTCTCTAACTTGCTCCAGTTTCTTTGGCTTGCTCAACCATTTTCTGGCTTGCACCAAACTTCTCTGCCTTACTACACCTTTCTCTGGCTTGCTCCAACTTTCCCTGGCTTGCTCCACCCTTCTCTCGCTTGCTCCATCTTTCTTTGGCTTGCTCCACCTTTCTCTGGCTTGCTCCACCATTCTCCGGCTTGCTCCACCTTTCCCTTGTGTGCTCCACCTTTCTCTGGCTTGCTCCATCTTTCTCTGGCTTGCTCCACCATTCTCCGGCTTGCTCCACCTTTCCCTTGTGTGCTCCACCTTTCTCTGGCTTGCTCCATCTTTCTCTGGCTTGCTCCACCATTCTCCGGCTTGCTCCACCTTTCCCTTGTGTGCTCCACCTTTCTCTGGCTTGCTCCATCTTTCTCTGGCTTGCTCCACCTTTCTCTCGCTTGCTCCACCGTTATCTGGCTTGCTCCGCCATTGTCTGGCTTGCTCCATCTTTCCCTGGCTTGCTCCAGTTTTCTCTGGCTTGCTCCACCTTTCTCTGGCTTGCTCTCTCTATCTCTTGCTTGCGCCACCGTTCTTTGGCTTGCTCCAACATTCTATGGATTGCTCCATCTTTCCCCGGCTTGCTCTACCTTTCTCTGTGTTGCTCAACCTTTCCTGGGCTTGCAATACCTTTCTCTGGCTTGTTCCACTTTTCCCCGTTTTGTTCCAATGTTCTCTGACTTGCTCCACCTTCATGTGGCTTGCTCCTTTTTTCTCTGGCTTGCTCCAATTTTCTCCGGCTTGCTCCACCTTTCTCTGTCTTGCTGGACCTTTTCATGCTTGGTCCACCTTTCTCTGCCTTGCTCCACCTTTCCCTGGCTTGCTCTACCTTTATCTGGCTTGCTCCACCTTTCCCTGGCTTGCTCAAACTTTCTCTGGCTCGCTCCACCTTTCTCTTGCTTGCTCCACCTTTCTCTCGCTTGGTCCATCTTTTTCTGGCATGCTCCACCTTTCCCTGGCTTGCTCCACTGTTCTCTGGCTTGCTCCACTGTTTTTTTGCTTGCTCCACCATTCTTTGGTTTGCGCCAGCGTTGTCTGGCTTACTTTACCATTCTCTGGCTTACTCCACCTTTTTCTGGTTTTCTCCACCTTTCTCTGGCTTGCTCCATCTTTCTCTGGCTTGCTCCAGTGTTCTTTAGCTTGCTCCACCTTTCTGTGGCTTGCTCCACCTTTCTCTGGCTTGCTCCAACTCTCTCTGGATCTCTCCACACTTCTCTGACTTGCTCCACCTTTCTTTGGCTTGATCCACCTTTCTCTAGCTTGCTCTTCCCCTTTCTGGCTTGCTTCACCGTTCTCTGACTTGCTCCACCTTTCTCTGGCTTGGTTCACCTTTCTCTGGCTTGCTCTACCATTTTCTGGCTTGCTCCACCTCTCTCTGGCTTGCTCCATCTTTCTCTGGCTTGCTCCAGCGTTCTCTGGCTAGCTTTACCTTTCTCTAACTTGCTCCACCTTTCTCTGGCTTGCTCCACCGTTCCCTGGCTTGCTCCACCTTTCTCTGGCATGCCCAACCTTTACCCGGCTTGCTCCACCACTCTTTGGCTTGCTCCACCTTTCGCAGGCTTGCACCACTTTTCTCTGGCTTGCTCCACCTTTCTGTGGCTTGCTCCACCTTTCTGTGGCTTGCTCCACCTTTCCCTGGCATGCTCCAACTTTCTCCAGATTTCTCCAACATTCTCTGGCTAGCTCCATCTTTCTCTGGCTTGCTCCACCTTTCACTGGCTTGCTCCACCATTCCCCGCCTTGCTCCACCTTTCCCTTGTGTGCTCCACCTTTCTCTGGCTTGCTCCACCTTTACCTGGCTTACTCCACCGTTCTCAAGCTTGCTGCAACTTTCTCTGGCTTGGTCCACCGTTCTTTAGCTTGCTCCACCGTTCTGTGGTTTGCTCCACATTTCTCTGGCTTGCTCCAAGCATCTCTGGCCTGCTCCACCTTTCTCTGGCTCGCTCCACCTTTCTCTGGCTCGCTCCACCTTTCTCTGGCTCGCTCCACCTTTCTCTGGCTCGCTCCACCTTTCTCTGGCTCGCTCCACCTTTCTCTGGCTCGCTCCACCTTTCTCTGGCTCGCTCCACCTTTCTCTGGCTCGCTCCACCTTTCTCTGGCTCGCTCCACCTTTCTCTGGCTCGCTCCACCTTTCTCTGGCTCGCTCCACCTTTCTCTGGCTCGCTCCACCTTTCTCTGGCTCGCTCCACCTTTCTCTGGCTCGCTCCACCTTTCTCTGGCTCGCTCCACCTTTCTCTGGCTCGCTCCACCTTTCTCTGGCTCGCTCCACCTTTCTCTGGCTCGCTCCACCTTTCTCTGGCTCGCTCCACCTTTCTCTGGCTCGCTCCACCTTTCTCTGGCTCGCTCCACCTTTCTCTGGCTCGCTCCACCTTTCTCTGGCTCGCTCCACCTTTCTCTGGCTCGCTCCACCTTTCTCTGGCTCGCTCCACCTTTCTCTGGCTCGCTCCACCTTTCTCTGGCTCGCTCCACCTTTCTCTGGCTCGCTCCACCTTTCTCTGGCTCGCTCCACCTTTCTCTGGCTCGCTCCACCTTTCTCTGGCTCGCTCCACCTTTCTCTGGCTCGCTCCACCTTTCTCTGGCTCGCTCCACCTTTCTCTGGCTCGCTCCACCTTTCTCTGGCTCGCTCCACCTTTCTCTGGCTCGCTCCACCTTTCTCTGGCTCGCTCCACCTTTCTCTGGCTCGCTCCACCTTTCTCTGGCTCGCTCCACCTTTCTCTGGCTCGCTCCACCTTTCTCTGGCTCGCTCCACCTTTCTCTGGCTCGCTCCACCTTTCTCTGGCTCGCTCCACCTTTCTCTGGCTCGCTCCACCTTTCTCTGGCTCGCTCCACCTTTCTCTGGCTCGCTCCACCTTTCTCTGGCTCGCTCCACCTTTCTCTGGCTCGCTCCACCTTTCTCTGGCTCGCTCCACCTTTCTCTGGCTCGCTCCACCTTTCTCTGGCTCGCTCCACCTTTCTCTGGCTCGCTCCACCTTTCTCTGGCTCGCTCCACCTTTCTCTGGCTCGCTCCACCTTTCTCTGGCTCGCTCCACCTTTCTCTGGCTCGCTCCACCTTTCTCTGGCTCGCTCCACCTTTCTCTGGCTCGCTCCACCTTTCTCTGGCTCGCTCCACCTTTCTCTGGCTCGCTCCACCTTTCTCTGGCTCGCTCCACCTTTCTCTGGCTCGCTCCACCTTTCTCTGGCTCGCTCCACCTTTCTCTGGCTCGCTCCACCTTTCTCTGGCTCGCTCCACCTTTCTCTGGCTCGCTCCACCTTTCTCTGGCTCGCTCCACCTTTCTCTGGCTCGCTCCACCTTTCTCTGGCTCGCTCCACCTTTCTCTGGCTCGCTCCACCTTTCTCTGGCTCGCTCCACCTTTCTCTGGCTCGCTCCACCTTTCTCTGGCTCGCTCCACCTTTCTCTGGCTCGCTCCACCTTTCTCTGGCTCGCTCCACCTTTCTCTGGCTCGCTCCACCTTTCTCTGGCTCGCTCCACCTTTCTCTGGCTCGCTCCACCTTTCTCTGGCTCGCTCCACCTTTCTCTGGCTCGCTCCACCTTTCTCTGGCTCGCTCCACCTTTCTCTGGCTCGCTCCACCTTTCTCTGGCTCGCTCCACCTTTCTCTGGCTCGCTCCACCTTTCTCTGGCTCGCTCCACCTTTCTCTGGCTCGCTCCACCTTTCTCTGGCTCGCTCCACCTTTCTCTGGCTCGCTCCACCTTTCTCTGGCTCGCTCCACCTTTCTCTGGCTCGCTCCACCTTTCTCTGGCTCGCTCCACCTTTCTCTGGCTCGCTCCACCTTTCTCTGGCTCGCTCCACCTTTCTCTGGCTCGCTCCACCTTTCTCTGGCTCGCTCCACCTTTCTCTGGCTCGCTCCACCTTTCTCTGGCTCGCTCCACCTTTCTCTGGCTCGCTCCACCTTTCTCTGGCTCGCTCCACCTTTCTCTGGCTCGCTCCACCTTTCTCTGGCTCGCTCCACCTTTCTCTGGCTCGCTCCACCTTTCTCTGGCTCGCTCCACCTTTCTCTGGCTCGCTCCACCTTTCTCTGGCTCGCTCCACCTTTCTCTGGCTCGCTCCACCTTTCTCTGGCTCGCTCCACCTTTCTCTGGCTCGCTCCACCTTTCTCTGGCTCGCTCCACCTTTCTCTGGCTCGCTCCACCTTTCTCTGGCTCGCTCCACCTTTCTCTGGCTCGCTCCACCTTTCTCTGGCTCGCTCCACCTTTCTCTGGCTCGCTCCACCTTTCTCTGGCTCGCTCCACCTTTCTCTGGCTCGCTCCACCTTTCTCTGGCTCGCTCCACCTTTCTCTGGCTCGCTCCACCTTTCTCTGGCTCGCTCCACCTTTCTCTGGCTCGCTCCACCTTTCTCTGGCTCGCTCCACCTTTCTCTGGCTCGCTCCACCTTTCTCTGGCTCGCTCCACCTTTCTCTGGCTCGCTCCACCTTTCTCTGGCTCGCTCCACCTTTCTCTGGCTCGCTCCACCTTTCTCTGGCTCGCTCCACCTTTCTCTGGCTCGCTCCACCTTTCTCTGGCTCGCTCCACCTTTCTCTGGCTCGCTCCACCTTTCTCTGGCTCGCTCCACCTTTCTCTGGCTCGCTCCACCTTTCTCTGGCTCGCTCCACCTTTCTCTGGCTCGCTCCACCTTTCTCTGGCTCGCTCCACCTTTCTCTGGCTCGCTCCACCTTTCTCTGGCTCGCTCCACCTTTCTCTGGCTCGCTCCACCTTTCTCTGGCTCGCTCCACCTTTCTCTGGCTCGCTCCACCTTTCTCTGGCTCGCTCCACCTTTCTCTGGCTCGCTCCACCTTTCTCTGGCTCGCTCCACCTTTCTCTGGCTCGCTCCACCTTTCTCTGGCTCGCTCCACCTTTCTCTGGCTCGCTCCACCTTTCTCTGGCTCGCTCCACCTTTCTCTGGCTCGCTCCACCTTTCTCTGGCTCGCTCCACCTTTCTCTGGCTCGCTCCACCTTTCTCTGGCTCGCTCCACCTTTCTCTGGCTTGCTCCACTGTTATCTGGCTTGCTGCACCTTTCTCTGGCTTGCTGCACCATTCTCTGGCTTGCTCCACTCTTCTCTTGCTTGCTTCACCTTTTTTGGGTTTGCTCCAACTTTCTCTGGCTTGCTCCACCTTTCTCTAGATTGCTCCACCTTTCTGTGGCTTGGTTCAGCTTTCTCTCTCTTGCTCTATCTTTCTATGGCTTGCTCCAACTTTTTTTGGTTTGCTGCACCTTTCCCTGGCTTCCTCCACCTTCCCATGGCTTGCACCATTTGTTTGCTTGTTGTACCTTTTGCTAGCCTGCTCCATCTTTCTCTGGCTTGCTCCCCCATTCTCTGGCTTTCTCCACCATTCTCTGGCATGCTCCACTGTTTTCTGGCTTGCTCCACCGTTGTCTGGTTAGGTTCACTGTTCTCTCACTTGCTCCACCGTTCTCTGATTTGCTCCAGTTTCTCAAGCTTGCTCAACCATTTTCTGGCTTGCTCCACCTTTCTCTGGCTTGCTCCACCTTTCCCTGGCTTGCTCCACCCTTCTCAGTCTTGATCCACCTTTCTCTGACTTGCTCCACCTATCTTTTGCTTGCTCCACCGTTGTATGGCTTGCTCCATCATTCTCTGGCTTGCTCCATCTTTCCCTTACATGCTCCACCTTTGTCTGGTTTGCTTGACCTTTCCCTGGCTTGCTCCACCTTTCTCTGGCTTGCTCCTCCTTTCACTGGCTTGCTCCACTGCCCTCTGGCTTACTCCACCTTTCTCTGGCTTGCTCCACTTTTCTCTGGCTTGCTCCACCTTTTTCTGGCTTTCTCCACCTTTCCCTGGCTTGCTCGAACGTTTTCCAGATTGCTCAACCTTTCTCTGGCTAGCTCCATCTTTTGCTGGCCTACTCCACCTTTCTCTGGCTTGCTTCACCATTCCCGGCCTTGCTCCAAATTTCTTTTGCTTGCTCCACCTTTCTCTGGCTTGCTCCACCTTTCTCTGGCTTGCTCCACCGTTCTCAAACTTGCTCCAAACTTCTCTGGCTTACTCTACCTTTCTCTAGCTTGCTCCATCATTCTGTGGTTTGCTCTACCATTCTTTTTCTTCCTACGTCTTTCTCTGGCTTGCTTCACCTTTCTCTGGCTTGCTCCAAGCTTCTCTGGCCTGCTCCACCTTTCTCAAGCTTTGTCCACCTTTCCCTGGCTTGCTCCACCTTTCTCTGACTTGGTCCACCTTTCTCCGGCTTGGTCCACCTTTCTTTGGCTTGCTTCACCTTTCTTTGGATTGCTCCACCTTTCAGTGGCTTGTTCCACTTTTTTTGGCTTGCTCTACCTTTTTTCTGGCTTGCTCTACTGTTCTCCAGCTTGCTGCACAGTTCTCTGGGTTGCTCCAGTTTTGATGACTTGCTCACCATTCCCTGGCTTGCTCCACTTTTCTCTGGCTTGCTCCACCATTCTCTGGCTTGTCCCATCCTTCCCTGGATTGCTCCAGCTTTATCTGGTTTGCTCCTTCTTTCTCTAGATTGCTCTATCTATCTCTTGCTTGCTCCACCGTTCTCTGGCTTGCACCAACATTCTCTGGATCGCTCCATATTTCCCTGGCTTGCTGTACCGTTGTCTGCGTTGTTCAACCTTTCCTTGGCTTGCTGCACCTTTCTCTGGCTTGTACCAGCTTTTCCTGTTTTGCTCCACCATTCTCTGACTTGCTCCACATTTATGTGGCTTGCTCCACTGTTCTCTGGCTTGCTCCATCTTTCTCTGGCTTGCTGCACCTTTCCCTGGCCTGCTCCATCCTTCTCCGGCTTGCTCAAACTATCTCTGGCTTGCTCCACCTTTCTCTGGCTTGGTCCAGCTTTCTCTGCCTTGCTCCACATTTCCCTGGCTTGCTCCACCTTTAACTGGCTTGCTCCACATTTCTCCAGCTTGCTTCACCGTTCCCTGGCTTGCTCAAACGTTCTCTGGCTTGCTCCACCTTTCTCTGGCTTGGTCCACCTTTCTCTGCCTTGCTCCACGTTTCCTTGGCTTGCTCCACGTTTCCTTGGCTTGCACCAATGCTCTCTAGCTTACACCACTGTTCTTTGGCTTGCTCCACCTTTCTGTAGCTTGCTCCACCTTTCTCTGGCTTGCTCTACCCCTCACTGGCTCGCTCCACTGCTCTCTGGCTTGCTCCACCTCTCTCTAGCTTGCTCTACCTTTCTCTGGCTTGCTCTACCCCTCACTGGCTCGCTCCACTGCTCTCTGGCTTGCTCCACCTCTCTCTAGCTTGCTCTACCTTTCTCTGGCTTGCTCTACCCCTCACTGGCTCGCTCCACTGCTCTCTGGCTTGCTCCACCTCTCTCTAGCTTGCTCTACCTTTCTCTGGCTTGCTCTACCCCTCACTGGCTCGCTCCACTGCTCTCTGGCTTGCTCCACCTCTCTCTAGCTTGCTCTACCTTTCTCTGGCTTGCTCTACCCCTCACTGGCTCGCTCCACTGCTCTCTGGCTTGCTCCACCTCTCTCTAGCTTGCTCTACCTTTCTCTGGCTTGCTCTACCCCTCACTGGCTCGCTCCACTGCTCTCTGGCTTGCTCCACCTCTCTCTAGCTTGCTCTACCTTTCTCTGGCTTGCTCTACCCCTCACTGGCTCGCTCCACTGCTCTCTGGCTTGCTCCACCTCTCTCTAGCTTGCTCTACCTTTCTCTGGCTTGCTCTACCCCTCACTGGCTCGCTCCACTGCTCTCTGGCTTGCTCCACCTCTCTCTAGCTTGCTCTACCTTTCTCTGGCTTGCTCTACCCCTCACTGGCTCGCTCCACTGCTCTCTGGCTTGCTCCACCTCTCTCTAGCTTGCTCTACCTTTCTCTGGCTTGCTCTACCCCTCACTGGCTCGCTCCACTGCTCTCTGGCTTGCTCCACCTCTCTCTAGCTTGCTCTACCTTTCTCTGGCTTGCTCTACCCCTCACTGGCTCGCTCCACTGCTCTCTGGCTTGCTCCACCTCTCTCTAGCTTGCTCTACCTTTCTCTGGCTTGCTCTACCCCTCACTGGCTCGCTCCACTGCTCTCTGGCTTGCTCCACCTCTCTCTAGCTTGCTCTACCTTTCTCTGGCTTGCTCTACCCCTCACTGGCTCGCTCCACTGCTCTCTGGCTTGCTCCACCTCTCTCTAGCTTGCTCTACCTTTCTCTGGCTTGCTCTACCCCTCACTGGCTCGCTCCACTGCTCTCTGGCTTGCTCCACCTCTCTCTAGCTTGCTCTACCTTTCTCTGGCTTGCTCTACCCCTCACTGGCTCGCTCCACTGCTCTCTGGCTTGCTCCACCTCTCTCTTGCTTCCTGCACCATTCTCTGACTTGCTCCACCGTTCTCTGGCTTGATCCACCTTTCTCTGTCTTGCTCCACCTTTCTTTGACCTGCTCCACTCTTCTCTGGCTTGCTCCACCTTTCTCATGCTTGCTCGACCACTCTCTGGCTTGCTCCACCTCTCTCTTGCTTCCTGCACCATTCTCTGACTTGCTCCACCGTTCTCTGGCTTGCGAAATCTTTCTTTGGCTTGCTCCGCTGTTCTTTGTCCTGCTCCACCTTTCTCTGTTCTGCTCTACCTTTCTCTGGCTTGTTCCACCCTTTTTGTGGCTTGCTTCACCATTCTCTAGCTTGCTCCACCTTTCTCTTGCTTTCGCCACCTTTCTCCGGCTTGCACCACCATTCTCTGGCTAGCTCCACCTCTCTCTGGCTTGCTCCACTTTTCTCTGGCTTGTTCCACCTTTCTCTGGCTTTGTCCACCTTTCTCTGGCTTCCTCATCTGTTATCTGCATTGCTCTATCGTTCTCTGGATTGCTGTACCTTTCCCTGGCTTGCTGCAGCATTCCTTGGCTTGCTTCACCGCTCTCTGGCTTGCTGTACTGTTCCCTGGCTTGCTCCATCGTTCTCTTGCTTGCTCCACCTTTCTCTGTCTCAATCCACCTTTTCTTCGCTTGCTTGACCTCTGTCTGGCTTGCTCTACTGTACTCTGTCTTGCCCCACTGTTATCTGACTTGCTCCAACTTTCTATGGCTTGCTCCACTTTTCTATGGCTTGTTTCACCTTTCCCTAGCTTGTCCACCTTTCTCTAGCTTTCTCCACCGTTCTCTAGATTGGTCCACTTTTTTCTGGCTTGCTCCAACTCTTTCAGGCTTGCTCCACCTTTCTCTGGCTTGCTCCGCCTTTCCTTGGCTGACTCCACCGTCATCTGGCTTTCTTGACCTTTGTTTGGCTTGATCAATCATTCTCCGGCTTGCTCCACCTTTCTTTGGCTTGCTCCATCTTTCCCTTGCTTGCTCCATTTTTCTCTTGCTTTCTCCACCTTTTTCTGGCTTACTTCACCTTTCTCTGGCTTGCTCCATCTTTTCCTGGCTTGCTCCACCTTTTTTTGGCTCGCTACACCTTTTCCTGGCGTGCTCTACCATTATCTAGCTTGCTCCACCTTTCTCTGGCTTGCTCCACCGTTCCCTGGCATCCTCCACCTTTCTCTGGATTGCTCAATATTTTCCTGACTTGCTCCATTTTTCTCTGGCTTGCTCCACCTTTCTCTGGCTTGCTCCACCTTTCTCTGGCTTAATCTACCTTTCTCTGGCTTGCTCCACTTTTCTCTGGCTTGCTCCACCTTTCTTTGGCTTGCTCCACCTTTCTTTGTCTTGCTCTACCTTTCCCTGGCTTGCTCTACCTTTCTGTGGCTTGGTCCACCTTTTCCTGGCTTGCTCCTCCTCTCTCTGGCTTACTCCACCTTTCTCTGGCCTGCTCCCAAATCATTTTTTCCCATCTGACCATTTGTGACTCGTACTATGGGTTGTCAACATTGGCCACACATAGTATAATACTTTGGTCATG
>SZWC01004485.1:136393-160197 GCA_023375785.1 Penium margaritaceum | reverse complement strand
CAGTCTCCGGCGGAGCAGTCTCATCACCTTTTACAAGCTCAAGCAGTCCTTTGTCGTCGAGGAAGACCTCAAACTGCCACCTCCACAAGGCAAAGCCTGTCCCATCAACCGTAAGGACAGCGCGGCTGCTCTCTTGCTCGCTGGTCGCCATGTCTTGCTGTTGGAAGCGTGAAATCAAGCTGGCTTTGAAGCCCTTAGAGGCGTGGGCCCATAACCCTTTGTTGGCTTGAGGGTGAGTGTGCACCCTGGAGGGTCCCTAGCAGTGGCTGGTTCACACCACCAACTCGTTTTGAAGAGACTGAAACTGTGGAGGCAACTAGTCCCAAGGATCGCAGAAAACTGGTCAGAGAGTGAGGCAATATTGTTGGCCTCAATTGACTGGGAATGAACACTTTATCAAGGCTCAAAAGCAGTGGCATTTTATAGCCACTGATCTATGCTTTCCAGAACAGCAAAGCATGCCAGATTTGGAGCTTCCTAGCAGATTCTATGGCTTCTAGAGTGCTCCTTGGTAGGCTGTCCTTTTCCCACGTAGGAAGGCATCCCTTCCCTCCTCTAGAAGCTTCTGCCCCTTCCTAGATTCCTCAGCTTGCTTCTAGTAGGAGGGAAGGTGTCTAGAAGACCAAGACACCTCTAGATGCCTTGTAGGACAAGTCACCCCTTCTAGAAGGTGTGCCACCTTCCTGGACCCTCACCTGACCTTCTAGAAACTTAAAGAGGAACTCTAGAGGTTGAGCTAGCTTCCTGGCATCTATTTTTTACCTCCCTTGAGGCAGGGCAGAATTTCATCTTGTGGGACTTGAACCCGGGCCCCTGCCTCTAGAGGTGGACACCATTAACCACTACGCCACTAAGGCTTGTCTTTTTGGTGTTTCCTTTTTGGAGTCACTCCTGCCATGGTGAGGAGCATCATTCCAACACCCTTAGTGTGCTGCACAAGAGTCTTAGGTCTGAAAGCTCTCGTGTTGTTACTCATAAACGCGTGCTCCAAAGTTAGCGCCAGACAACATCTGAAAACTGGAAATTTCTGATTAGGAAGTGAAAACGAGCAACAACGGGAGACCCCTCCAAGTTTTAGCCCCCCCCCCAAGATCTGAAGAGCTTGTTACTCAGATTTCTAGGCCAATAAAAAAAATGACCTATTTTCTGGCAAGCAGGGTTTTGTCGTTGAGCCCTGCCAAACAGCTGGCAGCCCAATACCCGGGGGTTGTCCGTTTCAGCTGAAAGTTGGACCATACCATAATACAAACGCTGCAAATGCAGTCGTGTGGTCAGAATCACCTAGAAACATTGCAACAATGAGTTATAGCCGCTTGAATCCCCGCGGCGTCTGAGCTTTTCCCTGGTGAGAACGGTGCCCAAATAACATAAAACTTGGACCCCGAGTAGAGCATGGTGCTACAGACACAATAGCGCAGTCAGACCCAACATTTGACATGTGCAGAAAGTATATGCAACAATGGTGACTGTCGGCGGCACAACCGGCAAGGAGGTCTGCCGATGGAGCTGAGCACGTTGGAGGGAGGAGGCTCCAACAAGATGCGTGTAGCCATGAGTGTGCGTCGGCTCCACCAAACGACACTCCTGCAACGTTGCGTCTCACCGTCAGTCATCTGCACGCTGATGTACAAAAGCCGGGAGGATACAATGGAGTACAATGAGAGATGCGTGAAAAACCAACAGTTTTGCTCGCCCCTCGTAATGGTGCAAAATTCGATGCTTCCTCAAACGTGAGCGAGACCGAGACAAGACCAAGATGAGCAGAATGCAAAACGATACAAGACCAAGACTTTCTCGTCCTCTGTACCTGAGAAGAGATGTCTGGCACCAAAGTGTTAAAAAATGAATTCCAGACCAAGAATCTTGATCTGGATCTCAATTCATCAAGCCTATGTGGTGTTGATCTGCTGAAGTAAAGTTTTTTGGCGGAACAATAAAGAAAATCCTTTATGTTTGTGATTTTTCAGAGGTGGTTTGGGGGNTTGGAGATGTCGAACGGATGCAGTCCTCATGCTCAGTCACCTGCATTGATATAAGTGCAGTGTGCAGCAAGGCCAGAGGTCACTGCATGCCATAAACCAACAGGATGGGGCTTTTTCTTCAGAGGCAGGGGCGAGTGAGGCCTATTGTTCCGTGGTAGGGGTGGATGGGACGTTTTTTTTTAGGTCGGGGTATATGAGGGTCACGCGTGACAAAGCAGGGGGTAATCAACATTTTTACCAAATTCATAAATGTGTTGGTGTATGGGCTTTGAGCTATCAGATTGTTGCACAGGCTCTTGTAGCTAGAGCTTCCTTGTTTGCATTGATGGCTCTGCAGCAGCTCAATCATTCCTTCTATGACAAGTATGGTGAATTCTAGCCGCCTAGTTCATCCATGCATGGCTAATAGAGTTTTCTTTGTGATCGAGACTCGGGCACATGGTGGTTTGTGCCAGTTCTCCGGGAGACCCATGAAAATTTGCCGTAAAATGTCTCTGACAGGTTGTGAATTCTCCCTATGGTCAAGGCCTGGATACATGGTGGTTCGTACTGGTACCTTGGAAGACCCAATGCTGGTTGAGCCAGTTTTTACTGATTTCTTTTCAGACATATGTAGTTTCCATGCGGCCGAGGCACAGACACCTGATTACATGTTCCAGCGTCTCGGGAGGCCTAAACTTGTCTAGCTTGGCTTGCCGGTGGTGCTGGTACATCAACGTACATTTTGTATGTGTTTTGGGTGTATTGCATAGTTTCTTTTTGGCTGAGACCCTGTACACTGTTGACTTTTCTGGTGCATTTGGGTTTCCCCCCTTTTTGGTTTCATGTTTTGTAACTTGTGTATGCCCCGTTCATGCCTTTTGGTGTTACAGGGATGACGGGGCTTGGTGGGCTAGTTGCCAGTCCCCAGTACTTAAGCTCTCGGGAGGGCTCATTGTACTCCCTCTTGTTTCTTCATCTACATGTTCCAGACTTGGCCAAAACTTGGCGCTGCAATTCTTCCACTCCACCAGAGATTTTGTGACATCTCCCATGGGCCTCCATGCCCCAAAACGATTTCTTCACAGTATTAGAGCATAGGGGGGTCATGTGAGCAGCAAAGCAGCACAGCATGTTTGAGATGTAGCTGAAGTACGCCACATGACGCCTCACAGGCAGAAGCATACCGGAGCAGTGGCAATATGTATGACAAGAACACGTATAGTGTTAGCTTGATACTTAGGTTTAGGTTTAGGTTCATATTAGACAGTGCTGCCAGGTGTGGTGTTTTGGCAGCAGAAGCAACACATCCCAGGAGGGTGCCTCTATGATGCAGCAAAATGGCAGTGCAATCAACTATGCATGGGAGTGTCAAGTGGTCAACAGGCACGCAGACCAGCAGCAAGCAGCATGACATCAGCAAGAAAGTATCACAGCAGCAGCAAGTAAGCAATGTCACAAAAACATTGCAAGAAACGTGAAGTAAACAGCGTAGCAACAAGCGAGCAGCATGCAGCTTTGGTAGCAGCAGCATTTTTCAGCAGCAATAGTAGCAGCAACCGTGTGAAGCAAATGCTTGCAGCTGCAGAAGCATGATGCATAGTGCTTGCTGCACCGTGCTGTTCTTTTCCACCAAAGAAAGCAGTGTGAAGCCCACGTGCAGCTAGTGTGTAGGACAATGTGTGCAGCAAGAGGCAGTGGCAAATGCAACAGCGCAACACTAGCCACATAACTGTGCAGTAGCAGTAGCAACAGCAGCAGTGGCAGGGATCCACAGTGTCACAGCGGTAGCAGTAGCAGCAAAGAATGCAAGAAAGTAGCACTACGCAGCTGCTCCAACAGCACAGTGTGCAAGGCTGGTGCTGGTGTAGTAGCAGCCTGGAATCTGCCGATTCTCTGATGTCAGCAGCTCCTTCCCTAACCCCTCTACATTACACATTCTTGAGTGTGTCTTTGTACTCACGTGATCGTGTGGGAGCCCTTTTACTTCTACAAACATGGTGGTCTTTGTACCCACGCAATCACGTGGGTGCTCTCGTACCTACGTGAACGAGGTGGTGCATTCGCACCTGGTGAAAATGCTGATTACCCCCTGTTTTGTCACCTGTGATCCTTATGTACTCCTTTATCAGAACAATGAGCCCCTTTCGCCCCTCCATCAGAACAATAAGCCCCATCAGCTCCTCTGTCGGAACGATAAGCCTGAATCACCCCTCCTCCGGAACAATAAGCCTGATTTGTCCCCGCCTCGGAAAAACAAGCCCCATATACCCCTCAGCCCGCAGATGAGGTTGAGCCATTGATTTTTTTGGAAAACGAGCCTAATATACCCAGAACACGTGGCGTGCATGCTGAAACTTATCAAAACGGAACCCTACCATTGTCACTATTTGCCGAACGTTAATGCCTCGTTCTGGGCAGAGGCTTGGGATGGAACTCGAAAATGCACCTCCCTGCCTTGGTGTCCAGTCGACCGCACATGACAGGTAGTTGAGTCTAGTGACACTATTCAAATAGTCGGAGCGGTACGGGTGAAAGTGGTCTCGGTTGCACTTTCAAATCCATACGTGAAGAGTGCATATGTAACAGATACGACCGCAATCCATTTCGTCCTCCCTCGCGTACTCAAGAGTACGTTGCAAACCATTTCCTGGCATGTCTCATGTTGGAGATAAGCATCATCTGCCACCTTTGCAGCGCTGGTCACAGCGATCAGAGCCTCGGGTAGGTCCTTGGGGAACCATCACCCCTCCCCTACGCCCATGGACAACAGCACTCCGGTGGCCCATTGGGCTCAGATCAAGCACAAATGGGACATGATCAGTGCAAACCCACGTGGCGATACATACACAATGTGCTGGCAGTTGGGCAAGCGGGCACCCCATGATCGCCTGCTGTACTTTCCACCGGACTGGGAGCCATGGGTCTCGGTGTGGCCTTTCTCTCAGTTGTGGATGTAATCATAGAGGAACAATGGCCCTGCGCCACAAGGACTTAGTCATTGTGGCCATACACAGTGTTTAGATGTCTCCCATATGTACCCCATGTGGTGGGTGTTTTCGTACAAACATTCCACTGCATAAAATGAGCAAAGAACCCTCCTTTGAACAATTATTTGTGTTTAAAAATGAACGAGGTGACATGTGCTTCATTACTTTATGTGATATGAAAATGCAACATTACATTGCACATAGTGTTCAATGGTTACAAAGAGTACAACAATATGCATGTGACAATTGCATCATGTGGCCATACACGCATGGTGTGCATATGTGCAGATTGCCTGGTACTTCATACACAATGTACGGTGACATGTGTACCACATGCTTACATTAATGTGCATAATATCATGTGTATTGAGTTGCAAAAGGGTTGGAATGTAAATTACACTCTAGTCTCTTGGAATACAAGGTGTTATATGGGATGCGGACGATTTTCTTTCACACACTCTGAAAACATAGTGTTATGGCATCCATTGAGCAGAAAATGAGTCTTCACTTTAAGGGAGTGTCAGGTTCAAATACTATATCTTCTTGTCTGAATGTTTCATGTTATGTCAACGGTTGTTGCGCACGTTCATTCATGGAACATGAATTGACTGTTGCATATGTTCATTCATGTCATTCAAGTCTTGCTTAGAGGAAAAGTTTCCTACTGTAATTCATGCTCATAGCACATGGACTTACGACATAGTGCACATTGCAAAAAACGTACGTGAGACATACATGAAGATATGGTATGAAATGAATCTTGCATCAGGAGTGAGTGAAGGCAGTGTAGGTGGGATATGTGATCTCTTCAAACAATTATTGACTCAATTCCCAGAGGACATGAACAGTGTCACACACGGGACACAGCATCTCCCATGGCTGACAGTGCTCTGTGTCGTACAACAATTTTGTCTCATTTTCATTCACTTGTCGGCCATTTCTGTCTCCTTGAATGAACATCCCACATCCCCCCTTCCTGGGACTCAATGAACTTGGCCAAATCAGCCTAACCCTGATGCTATGTCTAGCTCAACCCCCCCCCCCCCCCTCCTTTTGTCTAGAGTCTGATGTGCCCGAAGAAATTGTCTGCCCAAACTCCAGAGACCAGGATGGTTCACCCTGCACATGAATAAAAACATTAGTTAGAAATACACGCAATGACCATGGAGGCAATTACAAAATGAAAACACAGGGATTGACTGCACATACAACAAGAGTGCATGGACACAATCTTACCTCATTCTGCCTCCTCTGGGTCTTCCTCATATGTCTCTTGCCACTCCCTCTCCTCCTCATCCAGCTGGTCAAGGTGCTCATCCAGATTAACCGTCTCACCAAAATCAGCACCAGGAGGGGAGTATGCACCAGAGTCATCACTTTTAAAGCCTTCATCATCTGATGCATCCTGAGGCTACATCTCGGGGTCATACTCCAAATCACCTGCACCGTACTCAGCAAGTGGAGGATCTCCACCCATCGAATCACTAGCACGTGCTTCCAGCACGGCTGCATCATGTTGGACAGCAGCAATAAGACCAACATCATACTGTGCTGCAGCCTGTGCAGGGCACAAAGCAGGGGGTTTCTTGCACAAGGTCTTTGTATGCCCTTTCAGCCCACAGCGGGGGTAGATGAAGTTTGTTTTGTGGAAAATCACCCATACCTTACTTGTGCCATGTGGAATTCCCTTGCCACGATGAGGGCCCGGATGCAGCCACGTAGCCTCGACTGGACAAATGTTTCTCACCACTAGAGAGGGTGATGGGTTGGCATATGCACGATTGAATGCCATGCGGGTGAAGCCCAGGTCTGCCAGGTTCTCAGAATTCTGGTGTTTTGTCAGCAATATTGCACAGGCATCTTGACATGGCATGTCCTATTCCTTCTAGCGGCCAAAGCTGCATGAAATTTTCACAAGAGACACTTGTCTTGGGTTGTTGGTTGGCCAGTTCACCTTGGCGGTGTTGAGCCCCTCTTCCCTCACGGTTTACTCATGTGCCACTGCAAGGCAATGTAGGAGCCACTCTTCCTGTGCTATTGCTATTGCATTTTTGGCCACTGTAGCTTGAGTTTGACGGGTGCAAAACAGACGCTGAGAAAATGATTACATTGATACAAAGCAGTAGTACAGGCAAAACGTTCTATGTGCTGCGATGCAGGTGTTTCAACTCTCCGCAGCATTCGAGATGGTGTGGCTTCCTCTGCCCAAAGGGGAGTGGAGGCGGGTCCACCGTTTGAGGGGCTCTCCTCCGACCATGACCCCATCCCTGTTGGCCTGAGGGTGAGTGTGCACCCTGGAGGGTCCCTAGCAGTGGCTGGTTCACACCACCAACTCTTTTTGGAGAGACTGAAACTGTGGAGGCAACTAGTTCCAAGGATGGCAGAAAACTGGTCAGAGATTGAGGCAATAGTTTTGGCCTCAAATGACTGGGAATGAACACTTAATCAAGGCTCACAAGCAGTGGCATTTTATAGCCACTGATCTTAGCTTTCCAGAACACCAAAGCATGCCAGATTTGGAGCTTCCTAGCAGATTCTATGGCTTCTAGAGTATCCCTTGGTAGGCTGTCCTTTTTCCCACCTAGGAAGGCATCACTTCCCTCCTCCAGAAGCTTCTGCCACTTCCTAGATTCCTCAGCTTGCTTCTAGTAGGAGGGAAGGTGTCCAGAAGACCAAGACACCTCTAGACGCCTTGTAGGACAAGTCACCCCTTTTAGAAGGTGTGCCACCTTCCTGGACCCTCACCTGGCCTTCTAGAAACTTAAAGAGGAACTCTAGAGGTTGAGCTAGCTTCCTGGCATCTATTTTCCACCTCCCTTGAGGCAGGGTAGAATTTTATCTTGTGGGACTTGAACCCGGGCCCCTGCCTCTAGAGGTGGACACCATTAACCACTAAGCCACTAAGGCTTGTCTTTTTGGTGTTCCTTTTTGGAGTCACTCCTGCCATGGTGAGGAGCATTACTCCAACAATCCCCACCTCCCTCCCAAAAACATACGCACATGTCAATGCACTCTCTTGTCACAGGTGTGATGTGCCCTTGTCCCACTGCTCGACATTCATCATATGGGCACACTTCCATGCCCAGTGTGCGGCCTTTTTGCCCTGGCTATTACCAAAATTCTCTCATATGTGCCATACACAAAAGGTGTGTGTGGCTGTGAGGTAGTTCTGTGCGGCCTTCTCCAGCCCCTTTTCCCTATTTGTGATGATGACAAATCCAGCGTGTACAGAAGTGGGATAAGCAAGAGCAAGCTCGGTGTAGAAAAACTTCCATCCTTTCTCATCTTCCATAGGTACCAGAGCCCAGGCCATGGGATCTTTATGATGGTTAGCACAAAAAAACTGAAAAAGAAAGAGGCCATGCTTGTGACCATTTTTAAAAAATGTGGCATCCATCTCACAATTCTGCAACCGTGCTGGAACCCAATTATTGTGGCTCTGGGAGCAGCAAACGCCCGGAGGAAGGCCCTGCTCCTGTCCTTGTGGGCCACGGCATGTGTGCCTGGGTCGACTCATGTGAGGTGTGTGCACGGAACACTTGGACATGTATGTGTAAAACATGGAACGAATTCTTAAAAAATCTTTGAGAAAAGGGTACTACGACATAGCCACTTAACTCGTCAACGTAGGGAAGAAACAGGCTCCACGTGTCACTCTTCTTGCCCGTCAACATTTCCTGGGCCTGCGNGATGGTGTGGCTTCCTCTGCCCAAAGGGGAGTGGAGGCGGGTCCACCGTTTGAGGGGCTCTCCTCCGACCATGACCCCATCCCTGTTGGCCTGAGGGTGAGTGTGCACCCTGGAGGGTCCCTAGCAGTGGCTGGTTCACACCACCAACTCTTTTTGGAGAGACTGAAACTGTGGAGGCAACTAGTTCCAAGGATGGCAGAAAACTGGTCAGAGATTGAGGCAATAGTTTTGGCCTCAAATGACTGGGAATGAACACTTAATCAAGGCTCACAAGCAGTGGCATTTTATAGCCACTGATCTTAGCTTTCCAGAACACCAAAGCATGCCAGATTTGGAGCTTCCTAGCAGATTCTATGGCTTCTAGAGTATCCCTTGGTAGGCTGTCCTTTTTCCCACCTAGGAAGGCATCACTTCCCTCCTCCAGAAGCTTCTGCCACTTCCTAGATTCCTCAGCTTGCTTCTAGTAGGAGGGAAGGTGTCCAGAAGACCAAGACACCTCTAGACGCCTTGTAGGACAAGTCACCCCTTTTAGAAGGTGTGCCACCTTCCTGGACCCTCACCTGGCCTTCTAGAAACTTAAAGAGGAACTCTAGAGGTTGAGCTAGCTTCCTGGCATCTATTTTCCACCTCCCTTGAGGCAGGGTAGAATTTCATCTTGTGGGACTTGAACCCGGGCCCCTGCCTCTAGAGGTGGACACCATTAACCACTAAGCCACTAAGGCTTGTCTTTTTGGTGTTCCTTTTTGGAGTCACTCCTGCCATGGTGAGGAGCATTACTCCAACAATCCCCACCTCCCTCCCAAAAACATACGCACATGTCAATGCACTCACTTGTCACAGGTGTGATGTGGCCTTGTCCCACTGCTCAACATTCATCATATGGGCACACTTCCATGCCCAGTGTGCGGCCTTTTTGCCCTGGCTAGTACAAAAATTCTCTCATATGTGCCATACACAAAAGGTGTGTGTGGCTGTGAGGTAGTTCTGTGCGGCCTTCTCCAGCCCCTTTTCCCTATTTGTGATGATGACAAATCCAGCGTGTACAGAAGTGGGATAAGCAAGAGCAAGCTCGGTGTAGAAAAACTTCCATCCTTGCTCATCTTCCATAGGTACCAGAGCCCAGGCCATGGGATCTTTATGATGGTTAGCACAAAAAAACTGAAAAAGAAAGAGGCCATGCTTGTGACCATTTTTAAAAAATGTGGCATCCATCTCACAATTCTGCAACCGTGCTGGAACCCAATTATTGTGGCTCTGGGAGCAGCAAACGCCCGGAGGAAGGCCCTGCTCCTGTCCTTGTGGGCCACGGCATGTGTGCCTGGGTCGACTCATGTGAGGTGTGTGCACGGAACACGTGGACATGTATGTGTAAAACATGGAACGAATTCTTAAAAAATCTTTGAGAAAAGGGCACTACGACATAGCCACTTAACTCGTCAACGTAGGGAAGANTCTTGCCCGTCAACATTTCCTGGGCCTGCGCCTTTACGCGGTAGAGCATGTTAATGGATATGTTAATACTGGTTCTTTCATGGAGCACATGCCACAGGGTGGCAGTGGAAGCCGTGGGGTCACACTGCAAAACCTCAGAGATCTTGTGGGCCACCCAACCCTTATTCCTCGTGGGACTGCTATGCCCAATGCTAGGGATGTATGTACCTCGGAGTAGTGGGACATAGTCATGTGTCGAAACTTGCAGGTAACAGAGGCACAGAGGAGCAAAGTGCACCCCTTGGTTTTGGCTTCAGCACAAGTGACGTGGACACACGGCGGCTCACTTGGAATCCACTTGAGACCAAAGCAGCTATCAACTGCGTAGTCCTCCTCGAATGCATGGACGGCATCCACGTTGTCAAAAACCATCCCCTCCTTTGGGTCCTTCTGCATCTCCTTGTGCTTTTTGGAGGTGTGACATGGTTTTTCGTCCGAATCACCTGTCCAAAAAACTGTAGAACAAGATCGAGAGCGGGAATGTTGAGTGCAAGAATGACGGATTTGTACGCCATGTACTGTTACAAAGGAAATACACAACACAACCAAGGAAACAAGGAAGGAATTACTGAGGTTTCCATGTTGGGAGGGACAGGATGCGTCATAATCCCCTGCTATACCTAACACTTCCGGCTTCCCAAACATTTGGAGACCCCAGAGCTCGAGGTAGCTCCTCAGGGGTTGGTTCTGTGGGAGGGCGACCCACTCATCCAACCTTCTCTGAAAGCAGTCATTAATCCAATCCCTCTCCAACTAAACTATGACATTGTCAAACACGCCTGATTTTCCATTTGGTGGAGGGTTATCAGGGTACCACCGCGGAGCAGGACTGAGATAGGGGGGTGGATTGTTCTTGTCAGGACTTGGTCATGTGGCCAGACGCCGCGCTTGAAGTTGGGAAGCCATATGAAGCAGCATGCATTTCTTCCACAATCTTGCACGCTATGTATCCCATCTGCCCTCCAAAATAGGCTTTCCAGTCTTCTCTACAAATTGGTCCACCATACCAAAGTCACGCAGCACGCAACTGCAGTAGTGGCATGGTCGTCGGCATCAACGACGTCAAAGCAAGACTAAATGATGCTGGACCGAGTGCAGAGCCACAGTGCTGGGACATCGGGCCCCGAAGCCGGACCACCAGGAGCAATGGTGAAACACATAGAGGTGAGGGCACTGTCCACGGAAATGTACCTTCGAGCATACAACCTCGTACCTTTGCGCATGTCCTTGGTGACCAGTGGCACCGTTCTTTTGAGCATGCAGCCTCGTACCTTGCCGCATGTCCATGACCACCGGCGGTTGCAAGAATGTAATAGCGACATGTGAATGGTTGTGCGTGATTGGCTGCCATGGCAGTTGCCACAGGGACAGCCGTCAATGCGCTTAGTGGTGCAATCCAATTGGCCTGTTTGCCATTCACTGAGCTGGCCTGCGAACTCTTAGGTTCGTCAAAACGTATGCATTTCACTGCATGAAGGCTTGGCAGCTCATGGCCCCTGATCATGAAAGTTGTGTTTTGATGCAACAATGATAACGCTCATGTTGTCAAGACAGCCGTCCCAATATTTGGTCCTTGAAATGTAAGAAAGCCGAAGGAAATGGAAATTTTTGGCAAAGAAATTATACCCCTCTTTTCACAACACGACAACTATGTCGATCAAACAACATTGAAGTAAACATGCAATTACATTCACGTCGTCGGACGTTCATTTTCCCACACAGACATGCATAACCTACGCATGGATGATATGAACTTTGAAATGTATAAAAAGTGTGAAAGCAATACCAATTCTCCCTCCTACTGTAGAAAATGAGCAATACACCATGAGACTGAGAGTTTGACAATGCCGAGGGGTATATGGGACTCATTATTCCAAGGCAGGGGCGAAAGAGGCTTATTGTTCTGGGGCAGGGGCGGATGATCTTATTGTTCCGATGGAGGGGTGAAAGGGGCTAATTGTTCTGAGGTAGGGACGGATGGGGGTTATTGTTCTGAGAGAGGGGGCAATCAGGATTATTCTTAAAACACGAGGGGCATATGGCCACTCCCTCCATTTGCACCACGCGAGAATACTCGACGTTTGTGTAGGTGCTTCTCACCAGACGTCGTTGGTCACATAATCAGCAAGCACAAGAGAAAAAGAAGGGAATTCAAGAAATCCCAGGCACCTGGTGAAAGAGGGTGTCTAGGCATGTTCCTCAAAAGGGGGTGAAATGTTTATCAGAGAAAAAAGGGTTCTAATGGTTTTTCCCTCATCTTTCACATTTTTTTGGGCTACAAAGCAAAAGCACTGTTTTCCATTGGGAATCCATTTCCAAAAACGTTTTATAAATGACCTTTGACAACATTTTAAAGAAAGATCCTCACCACTCTACTACCCATATCATGTGAGGAATCTAGTTCCCTGTCCCTCTAACCTCAGGAGCTGGACCAAAATGCAATACTCACCCTAAAGATTGTGGAATGGGTCCTCTACATTTGTATTCCTCCCAGTTCAAGAACTCGACCAAAAATGCGAGACTCACCTTGGAGTGTTTGGATGGGGTGTGTCCAGAAATCCACAGGGTGCGGTTCCGACGTTGGTTTGATCCGACTCTAGTGCTTCACCTCTTTTGTTTTGGGCGAATCTGAGGCTGAGCGTGAGCTTTCTGGTGGCCTCACGCTATGTCAACAGAGAATTAGATACAGTCACTTTTACAAAGGGAATAACGCAATTTTGTATTAGTTTTTGTACATGGACATGATCAGAAAATTTATGGGGCTACTCATGAGCTCTCTAACGCACCAGACCGTGTGCAATTCGGCCAAGCGTAGCCCAAGTTACGCTTACCAAAGCATAGATCTCACCCACCACAGAAGCTTGACGCCACCACACGCCGTGGCGCCTTCCTTCACATGCAAAGCGCTTTTCCCAAGGCGCAGATCCCATTTCACGTAATGGATGGGTCCTGTGCACTGTTTCTGTGCACCTTCCCCACTTTTGGATCGAGTTTTGGTGATGGGGTGTGACGAGGTTCACAATCTGTCCGTGGACTTGCAGACAGAATTTTGAGGAGATCCCCGAGTAACGAAACGTATTGCTGAGTTTTGGACGCCGAGCCAAGATTTTGGCCAAGTCCCTCAGTAACAAACTGGACTAAAGGATCCGGTGGATTATCCACCGGACGCCTCAGCAGACCTTCCGGAACAAAATCTCCAGATGGAGGTTTTGTTACTCGGTCCATCGATTATTCACCGGAAGTAGAGTCGCGGTTAGCTCCAAGAGCCGCCGCGCACACCCCAACTTTTGAATCTCATATCTCCCTCCATACTTGTCCGATTCCAGTAAAACAACTTCTACCGGATTCAGCAACTTGTCCAAATTTAGGGAAATCATCCATTTTAGGATCCAAGGAATCCTCCAGCCTCCGCCTCCAACTGCGAGGATCTTCCTCTCTCTGGCGGCTTGTCGGCGCCTCCCGGCGCTGCACTTGGGCATGCGGAGGGGCAACTTTTCAAATTTCTCCCCCTTGCACCTTCCATGCCCACTGCCCCTGCTTGCTCTTACTCATGTTCTGCTGTGCCATCCAGCCCAACATAGCTCGTCATCCCAATTCCGGTAATGCTGATCGCGTGCCGGTCCGCGGGTTGCGCTTTGGTTAAGCAATCCGCAAGCATGTTATGCGTGCTGCAATGTTGCAGCACCACCTGCCATTTTTTGACCATGTCTCGTGTGTTGCGGTAACATGGTTGATGTGCTTTGTCATCTTGTGCTGCGTTGGGTTTGTGGACAGCAAGATGGAGCTGATGTTGTCCTTTTTCACCACTGTAGGCTCTTGCTGCGGTACGTCCAGCTTTTTGAGCAACCTATGGAGCCACACCGCCTTCTTGACTGCCTCGGTCAGCGCGATGTACTCTGCTTCCACTGTGGAGGTGGCGACGGAGTCCTGCTTCCTGCTGCACCACGAGACTACTGCACCAGCGAAGAAGAACACGTAGCCGGATGTGGACTTCCGCTTGTCCACATCGCCAACGTAGTCTACATCTGTGTAGCAGACCAGATGGAAGGGGTCCACCCACCCCTTGCTGTCAAATCTCAAGCACGCATGTTGCGTTGCCTGTAGGTAGCGGAGGTTGCGCTTGACCACCTTCCAGTGTAGTGGCCTTAGATTGGCCACGTACCTGTTCACTTGGCCCACCGCGTAGGCAAGGTCCGGTTGAGTCGCAACCATGGCATACATGAGGCTGCCCACCGCCGACTGGTAGGGCAACCCCGCCATATCCTCCCGCTCTTCTTTTGTTTGCGGCCCCATAGCCGCAATCAGTTCATAGGTCATGGAGAAAGGTCTGAAGACTGGTTTGCAGTCCTCCATGCCGTACCGCTTCAGCACCTCAGCCACGTATTTGGCCTGTCCCAGCTCAAGTGTGCACACCCTCCGGTTACGCGTAATGCTCACCCCGAGGTAGAACTCTTGCTCCCCCATGCCCGACATCCCAAACCTGCTGCTCAGCTACCTTTTCTGTTGCTGTAGTCTTGGAATGTCTGAGGAGCAAAAGATCATCAACGTAGAGTGCAATGATCTGATGGAGCTTCTTCTTGCACCGCACATACATATTGTGATCCGCCTGACAGCTCTTGAAGCCGAGTTGTGCCATGAAGCTGTCCATATGTTGGTACCAGCATCGGGGCGATTCTTTTAGCCCATACAAGGCCTTTCTCAGCTTGTACCAGTTGGGAACCACAATTTCTATCTATCACTAACCGAGTGGTGGGGTGTTAATGGTCATGTCACTGAGTGCTTATTAAAAATCTCATCCTTGACACATTCAACCATGGACCAATGTTCTCATCAACCCTGAATAATGATGCAGAGAACCTACTACAGCTACTCATGCAACCAGGTACGTGAATTGAAACCATCAAGCTTCCAAGGCATATTGTGGCTTTGTGAAAAAAGTATGAGGCTCTTCATATGCACACTGTATACAAGTAATGTGATGTCAGCCCTCTTGATTCAAAATTGGTTTAATGACGTAACAAGTGTGTTCAACATGTCATGCTATAGCCATGGCACATTCTTGGTTTTAAACAATCACGTTTTCTTTTGAACATCAAGCGCAATGAGATGTGCAACTGTTGTAGCGGATGTATCAACTCCCGAAATGAATTGTTTGGTTGAATGGTGTCACCGCTGTTCATAAAAACAAATCAACTCATATTGTCAGGTTGATCGGATATCACAAATGTTCTGTTTATCTTTCCTTCGAAAGTGCGCATAACTTGATGTTGTGATTGACGTATGAACTATTAGTGGAAAAGTTTCTCGTGCATGTCGTGCACATTTTCCATGCATGTCGCGTACCCAATTCCGTGTGACTGAATATGATGGTNGACTTCCGCTTGTCCACATCGCCAACGTAGTCTACATCTGTGTAGCAGACCAGATGGAAGGGGTCCGCCCACCCCTTGCTGTCAAATCTCAAGCACGCATGTTGCGTTGCCTGTAGGTAGCGGAGGTTGCGCTTGACCACCTTCCAGTGTAGTGGCCTTAGATTGGCCACGTACCTGTTCACTTGGCCCACCGCGTAGGCAAGGTCCGGTTGAGTCGCAACCATGGCATACATGAGGCTTCCCACCGCCGACTGGTAGGGCAACCCCGCCATATCCTCCCGCTCTTCTTTTGTTTGCGGCCCCATAGCCGCAATCAGTTCATAGGTCATGGAGAAAGGTCTGAAGACTGGTTTGCAGTCCTCCATGCCGTACCGCTTCAGCACCTCAGCCACGTATTTGGCCTGACCCAGCTCAAGTGTGCAAACCCTCCGGTTACGCGTAATGCTCACCCCGAGGTAGAACTCTTGCTCCCCCATGCCCGACATCCCAAACCTGCTGCTCAGCTACCTTTTCTGTTGCTGTAGTCTTGGAATGTCTGAGGAGCAAAAGATCATCAACGTAGAGTGCAATGATCTGATGGAGCTTCTTCTTGCACCGCACATACATATTGTGATCCGCCTGACAGCTCTTGAAGCCGAGTTGTGCCATGAAGCTGTCCATATGTTGGTACCAGCATCGGGGCGATTCTTTTAGCCCATACAAGGCCTTTCTCAGCTTGTACCAGTTGGGAACCACAATTTCTATCTATCACTAACCGAGTGGTGGGGTGTTAATGGTCATGTCACTGAGTGCTTATTAAAAATCTCATCCTTGACACATTCAACCATGGACCAATGTTCTCATCAACCCTGAATAATGATGCAGAGAACCTACTACAGCTACTCATGCAACCAGGTACGTGAATTGAAACCATCAAGCTTCCAAGGCATATTGTGGCTTTGTGAAAAAAGTATGAGGCTCTTCATATGCACACTGTATACAAGTACTGTGATGTCAGCCCTCTTGATTCAAAATTGGTTTAATGACGTAACAAGTGTGTTCAACATGTCATGCTATAGCCATGGCACATTCTTGGTTTTAAACAATCACGTTTTCTTTTGAACATCAAGCGCAATGAGATGTGCAACTGTTGTAGCGGATGTATCAACTCCCGAAATGAATTGTTTGGTTGAATGGTGTCACCGCTGTTCATAAAAACAAATCAACTCATATTGTCAGGTTGATCGGATATCACAAATGTTCTGTTTATCTTTCCTTCGAAAGTGCGCATAACTTGATGTTGTGATTGACGTATGAACTATTAGTGGAAAAGTTTCTCGTGCATGTCGTGCACATTTTCCATGCATGTCGCGTACCCAATTCCGTGTGACTGAATATGATGGTAAGAATCACATACCTTGGTCCATTGAACAAAAAGTTGCCTCCAGCACTTGGTCATATGTGTTGATATCTCACGGTCATACAGGCCATGCATGTTTTGGAAATGGTGCTCATCCGACTTGGCTTTTTGTTAGCACGTTCAATCTATGGGTGCAAAGGATTTCCTCTACCATTAGAATAGTCCAAGTTTGATTGAATCTTCCACGTAACACATGTTATTCACACGTACACAAAATGTTTCTGTGCTTCTTTTGGAAATATCCTTCTGTATTGCTATCGGCAGTGGAAAAAATCGTAACTTCAAACTTTCATTGCTTTCGGCAATGACTGAGATTGTGTAACATTTGTTGTGCCATCAAGGCATACCTCTCATCATGACAGCCATGTGTGTTGTTTTGAGACATACCAGTCAGTTCTCTAAGAGATTTCAACACTATGACCATCCTTGATTTCGTCCAGACATCTCACAAATGTTACATGGTATATATTCAGCACTTTATGCTGTTCCCTTGGTGCATCTGCCAGCAGAACCACCCCAAGCATAGATGATATGCTTTTATTAGGTGATTCTCTAGAAAAAAACTAGTTTTAGCCGTCGGATGCAATAAATACCCATGTTATTGAAGCAACTGGCACCTATGTCATGTGTTGTATCATTGACATTGACATCACAAGTTTTTTCCGGACTAGTTCAAAGTCCAAAGTGCTTTCTTCACTCACATCAATGATGTATTTGGTACCTATGTCAAAACTGCACCCCATACCTTTTCTCAATCATGCAATCATTGTTTATGGGAACAATGCATTGAACACTCGTGTCAATGTTTCATGTGATGTGCTCGTCAACCATGCATTCAACACTCACAATATTGGTGTATTTGGCACTTCCATGAATGCTATGATGGCATTTTCCATGTTGATCATTCGCGGATTGCAAGCAGCACTTGTCAGCTTTATGTAAGAGGCACTTGTCATTTGGACGTCATACTTGGTACCAGCCGGGAAAATGATCTGACAGTGACAAATTTGACTCCCACAGCACTCACCATGCTCAAAGCGCCCCTTGGGGAATGCTAGCAGCAGTATTCCATGGTTCATTGGAGCCATGCACGCTTCAGAATGTCGACTTTGTGCTGCATTGAGGTCCAGGGCACTTCGGGCGCCTGTCAGTTACGATGGTGCTGTGTCAGGAAGATAGTCCCAATGATGTACTCAAAATGGCATAACGGGTGCTACGGTTGTACAAATTGCATGCGGTTTGATGTGTTGGAAAGCGTGTGGTGACCAGAAAGCACATACGTCATCTCAGATTGCTTCCCAAAAGAGCTTTGAACCCTAGGAATTGGTCAGGCCATATTGGAACATCATTGCCAACAAGTTGTTATGGGCTCACAGCCATCACCGGTCTAAAATGTTCACCACTTGCATAGCGGAAAGGAGAAGCATTTTGGACAACCTCGCAATCAATGTCTGACGACCCAGGGAGCAGAAGCGCAACATGCTGCTGAAGACGGAGTTGCGAGGCTAGCAATTGCTGCAATTGCTGCAAGGAGGGCCATTGGGTTTGTGAGTACCTGGAAGAGGCGGAGGCCAGTAGCAAGGATGCCAATGGCAAGAAGGCGCTCCTCAATGGCACCAAAAATCACAACCTAAAGGGGGCCAACAGGGGTGCCTAGATTCTGGCGCTGAGGAGCACACCCAAATAAAAAAGGTCTGGTTTGTCCACTGCACTAAATCTGCTAAGTTGATGGTGGTCGTCAATGACAAAGTCGAGCCTGCGGCCGGCCAAGGAGACCTTAAATTAGAGGTGGAGATGAACAGTAGGAAGATGTTGCGTGTCATCCGTGATGTGGAGCTTATCCCCAGCGTGGCTGAAACAAGCATTTTTTGCTTGACGAACAAGTGGTATGAGGTGCTGTTCTGCAGGAAGGGCGCTTTAGTGCGCATAAATGGTGACAGTAAAGTCGTGCTGAGGGCCAAATGCGAAGGAGGAATCTACATCATGGAGACCAAGGTGATTTGTGCAGCAGCGGATACAGTTGATTTGCAAGAAGGCGCCATCAACTTGGCCAAAGGAGGGGGAGCTGAATAGAGATCTAGGACCAGTAGATGGGATATTTGTCCTCTGCACTCGTGAAGGATGTGGAAAAGAGCAACATGGTCCACGACCTCTGCATCACTGGTGCAGCAGATGTGACAGCAGATACAGCAACGCACAAAAAGTACGATGTGTCTGGTCGGTTTAGAACACTCTCAAAAGTAGTAGTGCGGTACGTTTTCACCTGCATTGACTACTGCAACAGAATGTTCTATGTATACTTCATGCAGCCAAAAGGAAAGGTGTTGAACCGGCCGTAGGAGTACGTTGCCGTGGTGGAGAGGCAGACTGGCAGTAAGGTCAGAGCACTACACATCAGCAACGAAGGAGAGTACGTGAGCTGCAGTGGCTGGTTGAAGCAGTAGGCCATCAAATAGGAACACACAACACCATACTTTCCACAATGTAATGACGTGGCGGAGCGGGCAAACCAGACAATGCTGAGCATGGTGTGGACGATGCTTGTGGACCTGGGATTAATGCAAGACTTGTGGGTGGAAGCGGTACGTTCGGCAAGGTACACCATCTAACTGACCCCAATGGCGGTGCTTAAGGGTAGAGAGGCTAGAAGACGCCCCAGGACGTATGGAGCGGGTGCAAGGTTAGTGTGGCACACCTGAAGGTCTTCAGGTGCAAGGCACACGTGATGATCCAAGCAACGGCATGACAGAAAACTGGGCCCACGTGCCAAGCCTTTCTTCTTCCTTGGCTACAAGAATGCGCAAAAGGCGTACTGGCTCTATGACATGAGCACTGAGGATGTCTTGAGCAGCCATGAAGTTGAGTTCAAAGAGCTACAGCAGTATCAGCAATGACATTGGCATGGTGTACTCTCCAAAGCAAGGGGAGTGGTTCCAGCTCCTCACCCATGAGGAGGCGGCGGCGGATTCCAACGTTGATGAGGCATCTTTGGAGTGTGACGCTGCTTGGATGCAGCAGGATTGCGGCGCAAATGCAGGTGCCGCCGGAGCGCAGGATGCAGCAGCCAAAGTAGAAGAGGCCAAGGACAAGAGCAGGGCTGCCACGGCGCAACAGCAAGACCAGTAGACAGCGTCACCAAATTCTTTGCAACATAGTCGGAGGCACCCAAATGCGGCAAAATGGTACGATGCAGCGATGGATAGCTGGATCAGCATAGCAGGGTGCATGATGGCAGCCGCAGTGGAGCCAAAAACTGTGCAAGAGGTGCTTGCATGGCCTGAAGTAGAGAAATGGGATGCAGCTATCAAGTAGGAGTTGGCTTCCATTGCCAAGAATGACAGTTGGGAGCTCGTGGACCAGCGGAGAGACGCTAAGGGCATCAGCTCCAAGTGGGACTTCAAAACGAAGTACACCAAGGAGAGAAAAAAGGATTAGTACAAGGCATGGCTGGTGGCAAAGGGGCTTGCACAGTACAAAGGCAAACACCACGACCAGATGTTTGCCCTTGTTGCCAACTTCACAAGCATCCAAGCGATCATCGCAGTGGCAGCTTCCAAGAACATGGAACTGCACAAAATTTATGTAGAAACAGCATTCCTCAATGGCATTCTTGACAGTGAGATACTCTTGGAGGTTTCGGAGGGAGTGGATATACTGGAGGGCATGGTGTGCTGGATGTACAAGTCATTGCATGGGATACAGCAGTCGTCGTACTGCTTGAACAAGCAGATGGATGGCAATGTGGTGCAGCTCAACTTCAATCATTGTGAGTTTGATCACAGTATGTGTGTGCGGTGCAATAGCCAGCTCCATCAGATAACTGCACCTATAATGGTTAGTTGAGTGTGAAACGTACACTCAACGTTGAGTGTACAAGCCCGGATGGCTTGACCGGAAGCCACCAACTGACTTCGCTCTCCAAGTCAGACCTCGCCGACTTAGAGGGCGAAGTGGGCAAGTTCTGACAAGGGCCTTGCCGATGTCTGAAGTCACCCTGTCATGAGGTTTGGAGTTTGCAAGTGCAAACTCACAAACTTGTGCATTCGCAAGGGTGTATACACAAACTCCGAGGAAACCCCATAGTTGAACTTGGGGATTTGGATTTTATTTTCTTACTTGGCCGGGCACCTGCCACGCCCCACGGTAGCGGGGCCCGGTAGGTCCCCTTTCTTCTATCACTGCGTGCGGTGCATGTCGCAAACCCCTCCAAATTCTTGACAAACTCCCTAGTTACACGACGGGGTTTGGGTTTTTTTTGTACTTTCAAGGGCACCTGCCGGGCCTCGCGGTAGCGTGGCCCGTCAGATCCCTTTCTTCTATCACGGTGTGTGCCACATCCTGAAACCCCCCCCCCCCCCCCCCCCCCCCCTTTCCTCTCCCCCCAAAACCCTTGAAAAACCCCCTAGTTAAAATGGGGGATTTGGTTCTTCTTTTTTCTTTCATTGCCCGGGCACCTGCCGCGGTAGCGGGGCCTGTCAGGCTCCCTGTCTTTTTTTCACAATGGGCACCTCTCGCCAGTCATCGCAAGTTTGTAGGGATCTTTCATTGGTTCCACCAGTGAAACCCCTCCTGCGAGCTCACGATGACCGGCGAAGTTCAACTTCGCCCTCAAAGCCGAACTTCAGTCCCCAAAAAATACACTCATTTGTGAGTTTGCTTTTTGGACGTGATTAACCATGCCTCTATCGTTCAGCAGTCCGGTCTCCACAACCTTTGACCTGAGCGCGGCAATATCACTCCAAAGAAAAGAAGAGCGGGAGAACATGGTGGAGGTTCCATACCAGTTCGCAGTTGGCAGCCTCATGTACGCCATAGTGGCAACTCAACCAGACTTGGCATACGTGGTGGGTCAAGTGAGCAGGTACATGGCCGATCCCAGACCACTGCACTGGAAGATGGTCAGGCGCATCCTCTGCTACCTGCAGGTGACGTGGTATGCATGCCCAAGGTTCTACAGTGAGGGGAGGATCCACCCCTTGCGTCTGATCTACTACATGGACGTAGACTATGTTGGTGATGTGGAAGGACAGAATTCCACTTCCGGCTACGTGTTCTTCCTTGCAGGTGAAGTGGTCTTGTTGTGTAGCAGAATAAAGGACCGCATCGTCATCTCCACAGTGAAAGCGGAGTACATTGCACTTGCCAAAGTGGTCAAAGAGGCGGTATGGTTTTGCTGTATATTGGTGGAGCTAGGCGTACCTCAACAAGAGCCCACAGTCGTACGAGAGGAAATCACCAACTCCATCTCGCTCACCAATAACCATATGCAGCAAAGGAGGATGAAACACATCGATGTGCACTACCACTATGCATAGGGCATAGTCAAAAGGGACATGTTATGCTACAACATTGTACTATGACACACATGCTTGCGGATTGCTTGACCAAGGTGCGGCCCAGGAACCGGCATGTCATCAGCATGGCATGCCTTGGGTTTTTAGGCTATGATGGGCTCAGGAGTGCTATGGAATATGAAGATGAGTGAGCAGGGAGGCATCCGGCATGGCAGGTGCAAGCAGGAGATTGTTACATAAGGGATTGTGCCATGGCTTGGAGTCATTGGTTTTAGGTCGATGACTCCAGATCCTTGCAGAGTCCATGCTTTCAGGAAATAGATGAAATGTTATAGCAGTTGCATGTTGACTTGCAGAAAAAGGTTAAGAATGACGGGACTTATGCTCCGTCAAAGTTGGGAGGTGATGCTGGCCGTCCGGGTTTGGATGGCATAATTGGTACCGGCAAAAAAAAAAAAATCCATCTGTGACCAGTTCGGCTCCCACCATGCACACCATGGCCGATCCAATTCTTGGTGCATCCTAGAAGCAGCATCCCATGTTTCATTGGAGTCATGTGCACTTTGAAATGGTGACTTGGTGCTGCATTGGGGTCCCATCACTCACGCTGGCTATGTGTCAGGAACAGAGCCCAATGATGCACTCCAAATGGTGTAACAGGCACTAGGGTGGTCCACACGTTGGAAAGCTTGACACTAGCACTAACTTTGTTAACGTGGTTGTTGTCCAAACAACCAACCACAATTCATCCCCAGCTCTCTGAACTTTTGATGTTGCTGAATTCAGTCAAAACTCTGCTCACATAGCGGTTGGCGACCAGAAAGCACACGCTTCATCTCAGATTGTAGCCAAAAAGAGCTGTCAACCTTAGGATATGCACAGGCCACGTTGGAACATCATTTCCAACAGAACCAAACAGGTCAAAATGAGAAGGTATTATGGAAATAGGGAGTATTCTATACCTGGATTTTGAACCTATGTCCCACTATTTGCTACTCAACAATGTATCAGTTGTGCTACTTGCGCATGCTATACTGAGGAAATAAATCTTAAAACACCGTAAGACAGTGTGGGGCCATGGCCCCCTGTTTGGGGAGGAAAGGAGAAGGAAACTTCTTCCCGTTACCTTGTCCTCCCATTGCCACTGCCAAGGACGGAGGGGAGGAAAGAGGCTCCCACATCTCCTCCCTTCAGTGCCGCTGGCGCCAAGGACAAGGAGGGCAAGGTGGTTTTCTCGTCCCCTTCCACTTGGTGCCGTCAGTGCCAAAATGGGGGGGGGGGCAGGGCCTCCTCCTCTCTCCTCCCTGTCTCTACCATTGGTGCAGGTACAAGGGGAGGGTGGAGAGAGAGCCTCCCCCTCTCCTCTCCTTCAGCGCCATCGGCACCCAAGGAGGGGAGGAGGAGTGGATGGATATTTTTCCTCTCTCCCCCTTGGAGCAGTTGCCTCCTCTCCCCCTTGCCATCATCAGCGCCACAGGAGTGGGAGAGAGAGGCCCCCCCCCTTCTTTCCTCTTCATGTACGCTGTTGGTGCCCAAGGAGGGGGTGAGGGTGAGTCCCTCCCTCCCTCCCTCCTGCCCTGTTAGTGCCGAGGGAGAGGGGGGGGGGGG
>SZWC01004485.1:116417-128599 GCA_023375785.1 Penium margaritaceum | reverse complement strand
CTCTCTTTCTCTCTCCTTCTCTCTCTCTCTCTCTATCTCTCTCTCTCTCTCTCTCTCTCTCTCTCCCTCTCTCTCTCTCTCTCTCTCTCTCTCTCTCTATCTCTCTCTCTCTCTCTCTCTCTCTCTCTCTCTCTCTCTCTCTCTCTCTCTCTCTCTCTCTCTCTCTCTCTCTCTCTCTCTCTCTCTCTCTCTCTCTCTCTCTCTCTCTCTTGTGATCCATTCGAGGGTGCAAAAAAGTGAAAAATGTAGATTGCTCGATAAGAATCATTTGGCACAAGAGATGGAGAGATGATGTTTCACAGGTTCCAACTCACTTTATGGAAATAAATTTGGAGCCCGTTTAAATGAGGTATGGATGTCCAAAATTTGGAGATCATGGATTGGGTTCAAGTGATAATTTGAGCACTTTCAGCATAAAATGCATGAATAATTATTGGCGAAGATGGCTGAGAGCGGCTTTCAAGGATAAAACAAAGCTAACGGGCCTCCAGGATACTTCAAGGAAGGAAAATTCCAAGATTATTGGCTGTGCAGGTCGTGGGAAACATTGTTATCATGCATGAAAATGTGAGTGCAGCTCATCCCACTAGGCTAGGAGTGTGTTAAAGGCTCTACTTTGATAGAGTGTATCTCAGTAATCCCTTGGCCAAAAGAGGAGTACAAAATTTTGTTAGAAAGATGTAATTTTAAATTTCTCACTGAAGAGTCCATGTAGTCATTTTCATTCTCTGCAAAGCTATATATTCATCCGTAATTTCTGCATGCAACCTGTAACTCCCTCTCACAAAGAATTGATCGTGCATAGGCGGCTCCTCGTGAGCCTGATCACCTCCCTGACGGCTAATCCAGTTTCCATCAGTGGTATCAGAGCTAGAAAAGGCTGTACCTCATCCTCGAGGCATTCCTTGCACCCTGCTGTGTGAGAGAGCTGTTTGTGAGCTGATCATTACACTACCATGTCAACATCCACGTTGGTGGTGGCTGGCATCAACATCGCCAAGTTCGAAGACAAGAACGCCTTCAATTGGAGCCACAACATGAAGATGGTTCTGATGGAGAAATTTCACTGGTTTCAGGTGGATGAGAAGGAGAAGGAACTAGCTGAAGGCTCTCTCTCCCTTGGTGACGCCTGTATGTATAGCGAGAAGCGTGACTGCGCCCTCGCCACCATCTACCTCTACCTCACCGAACACCAGCAACTCCTTGTCCTTGGCATCCTTACAAACAAAGGAGGTTTGGAAAAGGCTTGAGTCCACTTTTTCTTCAATATCAATCCTCATGAATATGCAGTTGCGTTGTTGCTTTTACACTACAAAGGAGGATGAGTCTGGATCCATGATTGACTACATCAACATGGTGAAATCTCTCTTTGACTAGCTTGTTGCAATTGAGGTCCCTGTCAAGGAATTTGTACTCATGCTAACCTTCCTAGCAGCTATACTCCTCTGATTGTTACCCTGGACCATTTTGGCCACAAACTCTTCCTCAATGAAGTGGAGGAGAGTCTGATGGTTGAGGAGTTGCATCGCAAGGAAAATGAGGGGGAAAGCTGACTGGAAGTTGCTCTCATCACCAACTCTGGTCACGGGAGTGGTGCTTCACTAACCATGGGAAACGGCCAAGGAGGGGAGAATAAGGGAAACAGCCACCATTGTAAGAAGCTGGGTCATTGGACAAGCAAATGTTGGAAGAAGAAGGCAGACCTAGCAGCTAGAGTGGGAGCGGGAAAGCAGTCCAAAACATCCGCGAAAAAAGCACATCTTTAGAGTAAGCACATCTTTAGAGTAAGTTTGCACGACCATCTTGGCCGTGCACGTCTCTGAAAACACCGCCTTGTTGTGGACCATCGACTCAGGAGCAACGCAGAACATGACGTATCACCGAGAGTGTTTTGTGGTCTACACCGCCAATGGACCTCGTCAGGTGTACATGGGGGACAACCATGTGCAGATGGCGGTTGGAGAGGGTGGGAGTTTATTTTGTGCTTCTGTTTAGGGCAAGCACGTGGAACTTCATCTCAAGGGTGTGCTCCATGATCCAGGTCTAGCAACTAATCTCCTCTCTGTTTCTTCTCTCATCTCTGAAGTCATGCAGGTTCACTTTGAGGATGGTGGTTGTAGCGTCTCTGCCCATGCAGGCTGTGTGCTTGCAAAAGTGGACAAGGAGGACGGTCTTTACTGTCTCTATGTGGTGTCGGAGAAGGAATCCGATCAGTGTTGGTGGCAAGAATAGAAAACATGACATCGGCCTATGGCACCGCCGACTTGGTCACCTCAGCTTTGAATCCATCATCTCCATGCAGCAGATGGTCCGCAGCCTGGAGCTCAAAGGGGTGAAGCAGCCTTGTGCATTGGCCTGTAGGAGTTGCATTGAAGGGAAGTAAGCCCGCTCTCCTTTCACAAGGAAAGGGAAGGGGAAGGCTGAGATTATCTCACTTGTTCACTCTGATTTGTGCGGTCCCATGCAATCACACTGCTGTTGTCCCAAGGTGTACTATGTCACGTTCACCGATGACAAGTCAAGAAATACGTGAGTGTCCTTTCTAGCTGGAAAGAATGAGTGTTTTGATAATATCATGTTCCGATGATATCAAAGTGTGGATTGCTGCTGCATAGACTGATAGTGGTAGGCAGTTGAAGGTACTTCACATCCAAGGTGGAGGAGAGTACCTCTCCAACAACTTCAGCAACTTCCTCAAGTGTCGTAGCTGGAACACCGTAGCTGAACGGCGTGGCTGAGCGAGCAAACCACATGCTCATGGAGCATGTTCATAGCATGCTCCAAGACGTAGAGCTCTCGCAAACATTTTGAGTTGAATTAGTCAGAACTGTTGTATACCTGAAAAACCGGAGTCCTACGCGTGCTGTAGCACTGATGACACCAGAGGAAGCATGGACGGAGTACAAGCCAATACTGACGCACCTGAGAGTTTTGGGTGTGGCGTGTTCTTGCACGTGCATACCGGTAGCTGTAAGAAACTTGATGCCAAGTTGGTGAAGGCAGCCTTCCTCAACTACGACACAGTGGGATACCACATCTACAAACTCGCTACACATAAGATCATCCATAGATGTGATGTGGTCTTCTAAGAGGACGTGAAGGGCTGGAATTGGAGCCCTAAGTGTGCATCTCCACTTGCCTCTACACTTGCACAAGGCGTGGGAGAAAAACCGGTAGCAGAAGCGGGCAGTGCGGAAGATGGCAGTGATAGCGACAATGACAAGGAGGTGGAGGTAGCTGAGAAGGAGAAGGTTCCAGCAACCAAATCTGACAAAGAGGAGCAGTAAAACGATGCAAATCAGCTGACATAAATTTCTGCACGCCTCAACAAAGGTGCAAAGGACAGTGAGGAGCAGCTAAAGTGGTCTAAGAGGCTTTCAAAGAAGCAGACATAGCAAGGGGAGCGGCTGAACCAATGCACTGCTCCACCACCAATGGATTCCTCTGAACTCAAGCTCCTCCTCCTCACCGTAACCGGTTACCCAACCACATTCTCTGAAGCCATACGCAGTGCCGAGGCAGAAGATTGGTGCACTGCAACAGATGAGGAGTATGGTGCGCTCGTGAAGAACCACACCTAGACCCTCACGGAAGCTCCACACATCAGCCGGGTGATTGGGTGTCGGTGGATCTTCAGGCATTGGCATGGTGCAGATGGTAAGGTGCTGAGGTACAAATCATGGCTGGTTGCAAAGGGTTATGCACAGACGAAGGGTGTGGATTACAATGAGACATTTGTACCTGTTGCAAGGTTTCCATCCATCTGAGTCATCCTTACTCTTGCTAGTGCTGTGGATTGGGAGGTGCACCAAATGGATGTGACATGTGTGTTTCTGAATGGTAACCTTGAGGAGGATCCGCACTTGGAGCAGACGGAGGGGTATGTGGTGGAGGGAATGGAGGATTTGATGTGCAAGCCTGTAAAGGCCCTTTACGGATTAAAGCAAGAACCGCGAGCATGGTACCACACGATTGATAAGGAGCTGGCTGGCCTTGGTTTTAAGCTCAGTGAAGCTGACCATGCAGTCTATGGACGCATGCAAGAGACAAACGAGGTCATCATCTTCCTCTTTGTTGATAATCTGCTCATTATCCCTGATTCCAAGTCTCTTTTGGACAATGTGAAGCACTCTGTTGCTCCCAAGCTGAACATGAAAGACATGGGAAAGACCAATTACTACCTTGGCCTTCAGGTGAAGCACGACCATTAGCAGCAGATGTTGGAGTTACTGCATAGCACTTACGTGAGCGATTTGTTAGCTACTTTGCTAACCACCTCTGGCAGAGAAGCCACAAAAACAAAAAGCTCACAAAGGTTTTAACACCTTCTTCCTTTGTTGACATGTGTCATGCACCCCAAACTTTATCAGGCATACAATTCACCTTCAATAGTGCAAACACCTTAGCATTACATCTCAAGAAGAGCTCAAGTCGTCAATACTTAAGCGAGCGTGAAGCCAGGATTAATTGATCAGCATGCAAGACAAGTCCATTTATAGCTCTCTGTCCAGACGTAGAACTTGAAACCACATTCCTGGAAAGTGGCATGAACAAGCTACATCGCCAATAGACTTGCACTGTGGGCTTGACTCATAACCATCCTAGTGTCAAGGTGACAGACCAACCATGTAGCGTACAAGAAGGTACGAACTTGCTTTCTTGGAAGCTTCCATAGCAAACAAGATGTGCATGGGGTCAGGATTGAACTCATGACCTCTCACTCGGCCAAATCAACATAATGGCCAAGGTAACCACTCACCCATATGGTGTACTCACAGGCCATATCTGACACAATACAGAGCAAAGCTGAGTCACTCTACAACGGATCCAGGGATCATGCCTCCACAAGGGAAAGAGCATTCGTGATCCATCCTACAACACTGAACAAGGGGCAAACAGATTCAACAAATCTCTCACTTGCACCTTGCGTCAGTGACCATCATCATTTGTCATCACTTGCGTTGACCATGTTGATACCTTGCCTGCCCGCCTGGTGGAGATCCTTGTCCAGTGGCTTTGCAAGCATGTCAGCCCGGTTCAGCTTGGTGCCGACATACTCCAGCTCCACTGTGTGCTTTTAGACCAAGTCCCGAGCATAGTGGTAGCGGATCTCGATGTGCTTTGTGCGCCTGGACAGAACTGGGTTCTTGGACATGTCAATTGCGCTCATGTTGTCAATCTTGACGATTGTTGCCGTTACCTATGGTTCCTTCATCTCAGATAGTAATCTTTGCAGCCACTGCATCTCTTTACACATCTCAGCCAAGGCGATGTACTCAGCTTCAGCTATCGACAGAGAGACACATTCCTGCTTCCAGCTTTCCCAACTGACTGCACCTCCATTCAACATACACACGAAGCCGGAGGTAGATTTTTTGTCATCAATATTCCCTCCCCAATGAGCATCAGTGTAGCACATGAGACAGAGTGACGCGGTTCTAGCGATGCCTCCACACTGGAGCCCCACATGCCGTATACCTTGAAGGTAGCGGATGACGTGCTTCATAGCCTGCTAGTAAAGTGGACCAGGATTGGCCTCAAACGGGCTCACCTGCCCAACAGCACGGGCTATATTTGGCCGGGTGGCGACCATGGCATACATCAGACTGCCCACTGGAGAGTGATATGAGATGCCCAGCATGTCATTTTATCCGCTTCATTGGATGGAGACACGGAGGAAGAGAGCTTGCACTTCGAGCTCATGGGTGTCCTGGCAGGCTTCCAATCTACCATATTGTATCGTTTGAGGATGGAGTCAATATATTTTGTCTGGTTCAAGCCGATAGTACCTACAGCTCTGTCACGCTTGATGGCGATTCCAAGGTAGAAGTCAAGAGGACCCATGTCCTTCATCTCAAATCTGCTACCCAGCTGCCCTTTGAGATCGTCTAGCAGCCGCATTGTAGAAGAACATAGAATGAGGTCATCAATATACAAGGTGACCAACATGGTCCCTTTGTCGCTCTCATGCACATACATGCTAGGGTCGTTGTCGCAATGCATGAAGGACTCCTCAACCATGATTGAATCCGTCTCCTGGTACCAAAGTCTTTGCGCTTGTTTAGGCCCATAGAGTGCTTTCACCAATCTGCACACCTTGCCCTTGGGAGCATCAACCCCCTCTGGAATCTCCATCAACACCTCCTTTTCAAGTTTTCCATAAAGAAAGGTTGTCTTGACATCCATCTGGTGGACCTCCATGTTCTTGGCAGCAGCAATGGTGAGCATTGACCGGATGGAGGCGAACGTTACTAGTGGAGCAAAGGTCTCATCGTACTCTACACCAGGCCGTCGAGACAACCCCTTTGCTACCACGCATACCTTGTACTTTTCTATCTTGCGGTCATGTTTCCTTTTTTATTTCAGCACCCACTTGGACCCCACAACGTGATCCCTGGCAAGTCTGTCCACCAATACCCATGTCCCATTCTCCTCGATGGAGCTAAGTTCACTGTGAATTCCTTCATCCCACTCCACTCTGTCAGGCCGCGTGAGTGCCTCAGCGACAGACATTGGCTCCTCTTGAACCATGAATGAATAGTTCAAGCCTTTCTATTCACCCCTATCTGCGTCGTAATGCTGCCGAGGTACTTTGAGGCGTGAGCTGCTCCTTGGACCTGCTGGCTCTCATGGATGTGGAGGCTGGAGGTCTACTTCATCGTTGATGATGAGAGAGGAATCATCCACATGGTGAGAAGGGTCATATAGGTCAGAATCAGAGTCTGATTCCTTCGAGTCATCTTCGTCAACTCCTCTCCCTGTTGTAGCACCTAACTCATGCCATTGTGCTGGTGCTTTGTCTCCCTCCTCAAGGAGAGTGAGCCACTCTCCCTGTTTTGGATTGTTCTTGAGTTTGAGAAGCTCTCCCTTACTCACAAACCTTTCGTGGAAATCCACGTCTTTGCTGCGGATGACCTTCTTGGCTCTTTGGTCCCACAGTCTATATGCTTTGTGGGTGGTGTCATAGTCGATGAAAATGAAATTTTGTGCTCTTGCATCAAGCTTTATAGGGCCCTCATCGGCCTGGACCTTGGCAAATCTTGTACAACCAAACACCTTGAGATGGGAGGCATCGGGCTTCTTGCCTGACCATGCTTCTTGAGGCGTCTTCAGCTGCTGTTTCTGCTTCTTCTTCCCTCTCCTTTGCAAAGCTACTACAGGTGTGAGGTTCACAAGGTAGGTAGCCGTACGTGCTGCTTCAGCCCAAAACCTAGGAGGTAGCTTGGCGTCAAAGAGCATGCACCTTGTCATGCCCAGGAGGGTCTGGTTCATCCTCTCTGCTACGCCGTTCCTTTGAGGTGAGTAGGGTATAGTTTTTTAGTGTTTAATGCCTTGCAACTTGAGCCACTCCCTGCACGCTTTGTACTCTCCCCCATTTTCTATCCTGAATGCCTTCAATTTCTTTCCACTTTGTCGCTCAACCATAGCAACAAAAGCCTGCAGATTCTCCTTCACCTCACTTCTCTTTTTGAGAAGTTATATCCAGACTTTGCCGTTGTACTTGTCGATGCATGTGAGGAAACATCTGTTGCCTCCATGAAGGTATGCAAAAGGGACCGCACACGTCAGAGTGGACAAGGTCAAGGGGTATGAGAGCATGCGTGTCATTGCGCTTGAAGGGTTTCCTTTTCGCCTTGCCTTGAAGGCAAGGATCACACATGATCTCAACTTCCTCCACCTCATCACCTAGCTCCATCCCATGCACTAGCTCCTGCTTTCCCATGAGCTTCAATGTGCAATGAGCCATGTGCCCAAAGCGCCTGTGCCATAGATTCTTGGAGGATGTGCACGGGCTAGAATAAATAGCCCTGGTGGTTGCATTTTCTTGTGGTTTTGTTGCCGAATTGTCTGCTGCAAGTGCTTCCACTGCTCCAACATGTCCTTCCTCATTTGAATCTACATTGGTGCATTCCTCATCATCACTCTCGACCAACGATTCAGCCGTTGAGGTTGTCCTTTTTGGTCTGCAAGACGAAGATTCCATCAACACAAGGAATCTGTGCGACAACCTTCTTGGCAGAGTAAGAGATGTTGATTCCTTGGTAGGGACTATCACCGCTTCCTTCTCTGTAAAGACCAGTATCATGCCCTGGTCAGCTATCTTAGAGACGGAGAGCAGGTTGGCTGTGAAGGAGGGCAAGTAGACAACCCCCTCTAGCTTGAGGTCAGAATCTCCACCGTTGACACCCACTGTGACCAGCTTGTAACGAATCCACTGTGCTGTCTCAACCTTGCCGTTGGCGACTCTGAAGATTTTGTTGCATGGAGCAAGAGAGATGAATTCTCCTCTCTCCTAAGTGGTATCCTTGTTTGTGCCTGAGTCAAGGCCGTAGGCTCCTGGCCTGAGTATTGCCCTCCCTTTTTTGGAGGCACGCTCGACCATCGAGCTTGTGGGATCCTTCCCACCATTTCTCCTTTGCCATTCATCCCAGTCTCTCCCTCTCTCTTGGGTACACGGTACTCTCAAGCCCAGTGTCCAGCCTTACCACAGTTACAGCAGTTTCTTTGGCGCATTGCACCCCTTCCACAGTTGCTAGTGCATTGCTTCCCTTGTACCCTGATGAGGAGGTATCACGGAAGGTGCCGCTGCTCTGTGAGGCAAATGCAGCCATCTTTGCTTCACTCTTGCTACAATGCATGGCTTCATTCCGCACATACTCACAGATGTTGGTGTAGGAAACTTGATATTCAATCTACCCTCAAATCACTGTTATCTTGGGGCCCCAGATTTCTAGCAGTGTCATCAGAAAAATCAAATCCTGCATATCGGATTTCATGTCTCATCCCATGCCGTTGGCTTGTTGCAAGAGCGCCTCAAACTTCTGCATATAGGCATAGAAATCCTCCCCTTCATCAAGCCTCATGCTGATGAGGTTTTGTAGAATGAAATGATGGTTGAAAAGTGAAGAGGACTAAAACACCTTCTGAGTTTTGGTGTATGCTGCGGTTGCCATTGTACAACCGCTGATGTGTGAAAGGACTAAGGGTTGCATGGAGGACACAAGAATGGCGAGAGCCNATTTTGTTGCATGGAGCAAGAGAGATGAATTCTCCTCTCTCCTAAGTGGTATCCTTGTTTGTGCCTGAGTCAAGGCCGTAGGCTCCTGGCCTGAGTATTGCCCTCCCTTTTTTGGAGGCACGCTCGACCATCGAGCTTGTGGGATCCTTCCCACCATTTCTCCTTTGCCATTCATCCCAGTCTCTCCCTCTCTCTTGGGTACACGGTACTCTCAAGCCCAGTATCCAGCCTTGCCACAGTTACAGCAGTTTCTTTGGCGCATTGCACCCCTTCCACAGTTGCTAGTGCGTTGCTTCCCTCGTACCCTGATGAGGAGGTATCACGGAAGGTGCCGCTGCTCTGTGAGGCAAATGCAGCCATCTTTGCTTCACTCTTGCTACAATGCATGGCTTCATTCCGCACATACTCACAGATGTTGGTGTAGGAAACTTGATCTTCAATCTACCCTCAAATCACTGTTATCTTGGGGCCCCAGATTTTTAGCAGTGTCATCAGAAAAATCAAATCCTGCATATTGGATTTCATGTCTCATCCCATGCCGTTGGCTTGTTGCAAGAGCGCCTCAAACTTCTGCATATAGGCATAGAAATCCTCCCCTTCATCAAGCCTCATGCTGATGAGGTTTTGTAGAATGAAATGATGGTTGAAAAGTGAAGAGGACTAAAACACCTTCTGAGTTTTGGTGTATGCTGCGGTTGCCATTGTACAACCGCTGATGTGTGAAAGGACTAAGGGTTGCATGGAGGACACAAGAATGGCGAGAGCCTTCTTGTTGACCTTGACCCATGCCACAAGGTCAGCACCCTCTTTCTTTGGAGCTGGGATAGTTCTGTCAAAACATCCTAGCAAATCTCTATCATCCATGATGATCTTAAACTGCCACTTCCAGAGCACAAACCCCTCGCCATCAAACTTTAGGATGGGCAAATGATTCCATGGTTCCTCTCTCCCTGCCATCCCTAGAACTACAACTGCTACAGCTGCTACACCTGACTTTTATGCCAATGTACCTGTGTTTGAGGCTGCTGTAGGCTGTTGGTGAGAAGAGACAACTGCTTCCCCTGTTTACATTGGCAATTCCAAGCAGATGTAGGCTGATGTAGGCTGATGTATGCTGATGTCAGCTCCCAAGGTGGAAAGGTGCAGATGTGTTGCATTCTCTTCCGACTGATGATGGACCTGTAAATAGAGACGTTGGGTGATAGCGAAGGCGCTCTTACTGCTTGTGACTTTAGCAGTTACGTGCGTGAAAATCTTCTAACCAGAGGAGTGGGCACATAACCCTTTGTTAGCTATTGAGCTATCCACCTCCGGTAGAGAAGCCGCAAAACCAAAAAATCTCAAAAAGGTTTTAACACCTTCTTCCTTTGTTGACATGTGTCATGTATCCCAAACTTTATCAGACATACACTTCACCTTCAAGAGCACTAATGTCTTAACATTACATCTCAAGAAGAGCTCAAGTTGTCAATACACAAGAGAGCATCAAGCCAGCATGCAAGACAAGTCCTTTTATAGCTGTCTGTCCAGTCCTAGAACTCAAAAGCACATTCTTGGGAAATGGCCTGAACCAGGCACATCACCAATAGACTTGCACTGTGGGCTTGACACATAAGCATCCTAGTGTTTAAGTGACAGACCAGCCATGTAGCATCCAAGAAGCTACAGACTTTCTTTCTTGGAAGCTTCCATAGCAAACAAGATGTGCATGGGGGAATGATTTAAGTCGTGACCTCTCACTTGGCCAAATCAACAAAATGGCCAAGGTAACCACTCACCCACATGGTGTACTCGCAGTCATATCTGACATGATCAAAGAAGAGCATTCCTGATCCGTCCTACAACACTTAACAAGGGGTAAAAACATTCAACACGATATCGTCAAGTGCTTCAAAATGGCAGGAGGGCGCAAAGGCGCAACATCACTGGAAGTTGGACCAAAGCTGAGAGAGCAGCCGCATGGAAGCAATGCCGTACCGAGCAATATTTGGGAGCCTGATGTATGTAGCAGTTGGCACGCACCTTGAAATGAGTTAAGAAATTCAAGTTATTGGCATGTTTTGCGTGAGTCGAGGCATGCCGCATTGGGAGGCGGGCTGGGCGTGTCGCAGCAGGAGCCTGCGGTGATGCAAGAGGACAACAACCACTCCATCTTGCTGACTACCAATCCGACGCAACACAAGGGGAAGAAACACATCATTGTGCATTATCTTTACTCATGGGACATGGTTGAAAAGGGGCAGGTGGTGCTGCAACACTACTGCATGCACAACATGCTTGCAGATTGCTTGACCAAAGCGCAACCCTCGGACTTGCACGCGATGAGCGTGGCCGGGCTTAGGATGACCAGGTATGAAGGACTGGAGGGCACAGTGCAAGATGAGTGAGAGCAAGCAGGAGCAGNAGGAGCCTGCGGTGATGCAAGAGGACAACAACCACTCCATCTTGCTGACTACCAATCCGACGCAACACAAGGGGAAGAAACACATCATTGTGCATTATCTTTACTCATGGGACATGGTTGAAAAGGGGCAGGTGGTGCTGCAACACTACTGCATGCACAACATGCTTGCAGATTGCTTGACCAAAGCGCAACCCTCGGACTTGCACGCGATGAGCGTGGCCGGGCTTAGGATGACCAGGTATGAAGGACTGGAGGGCACAGTGCAAGATGAGTGAGAGCAAGCAGGAGCAGCAGGTATGGTACGTGCAAGGGGGAGAATGTTAAAAAAATTGTCCCTCCTCATGCCCAAGTGTGGGGCCGGGAAACGCTGACGAGCCGCCATAGAGAGAAAAATCCTTGCAATTGGATCTAGTGGCTCGAGGATTGCTCCAAACTCAAAATGGATGATTTCCCCTAAAACTTAACAAGTTTCTGAATCCAATGGGAGTTGAATCATTTGAATCAGACCAGGGAGATATGGGCTTCCAAAGTTGGGGTGTGCACGGCGGCTTGGGGAGCTCGCCGCGATTTGACTTCAGGTGGAAAATCTACCGGAGTGAGTAACAGAAGTACATCTGGCAAAACAATCCCCGGAGGACTGCCAAGGCACTCTGCATCAGAAGTCAGAAGTACAAGTTTTGAGTGGGGGACAGCCAAAATCCTGGCTCGGAGTCCATAACTCAGTAGTACAGTTTGTTACTCCGGGACTTCATGAAAAAT
>SZWC01004485.1:71296-105286 GCA_023375785.1 Penium margaritaceum | reverse complement strand
GATGCCCGACGCAAACTCCATCGGGAGTGCAGGCTTTGGCACCCGCCGTGCCTCCTCCGACGGATCTTTCCACCGGATCTCCAGCCCAGCTGCATTGTCTTTGGAGTCCTCCACGTCAGCTGCTGCACCTGCTGCACTGCCACGCTCCAATGCTGCATCCGCGACCTCCGCCTCTGCCGGCTCCTTCTTGTAGTCAAGAAAATTGAACCACTCCTCCTGTTTTGGAGTGTTCCCGATGCTCATGTCGTTGTTGCTGCTACTGCTGAAGCTCTCCTGTTGTCGAACTCGACGTTACTACTGCAGATGATCTCTTGCGTGCACGGTTCCTAGAGCTGGTAGGCCTTTTGTGTGCTCTCTTATCTGAGGAACAAGCATGGCTTTGCCCATGATTCCAGCTTGCTGTCGCGTCGTTGCACCACCTGCACCATCGCGTGCTCCTTGCACCCAAATACCTTCAGGTGAGCTACGTTTGGCTTGCACTTGCTCCAAACCTCCTGCGGCGTCTTCCAGCCGCCCTTATCCTTCAGCACCGCTGTTGAGGTAAGGTTAATGGTGTGGCTTTCTGTACGCACATCCTTCACCCAGAACCCTCACGGCAACCCTGCATCCCAACAGATATTGAGATAGAAAGCTTGGAGGAATCACAGGGTCAGAGCACCCTCTCACCTTCTGATTTACAGCCCTTCGGAGTTACAAACGAGGGGACCAATCACCTTTCCCCGAAGCCGTCGTGCAGGTCCTCAAGGAACCTGCCCCGAGTAGATTACAATCAGTTTTAAAATGTGGTGGGCACATGTGCATCTCAAGTGGAGCAAAATGAGCCGACCACTCTTGCTGAAGCAAGGGGCCGTTCTGATGCAAAGGAATGGGGACAAGCCATGGCGAATTAAGTAAACACTATACTGGAAAACAAGGTATGTGAACTTGTCCCTCTCCCTCCAGGCCGTAAGCCCATTGAAGTGAAATGGATTCACAAACTCAAAAGGAACTTGGAAGGAATGATCAACAAATACAATGCCAGGTTGGTAGCCAAGGGATTCCACCACATCCCAGGTCAAGACTTCACTGTCACATATGCTCCAGTCGGGAAGTACACAAGCAGTCGAGCCCTATTGGGGATTGCTGTTCTTGAGGACTGGGAGGTTTTTACATCCATCACATGGATGTGAAGAATGCATTTCTTCATGGGCCACTAGAAGAGGGACTGTATGTACGGCAGCCTGGAGGATTTGACGATGGGACACACAGAGTGTGGCTGCTTCTGAAAGCCCTCTATGGACTGAAGCGGGCACCACGGTATTGTACATGAAGCAAACGCTGGACAAAGGTGGATTCATCCAAAGCATGTCTGAACCCTCCCTCTTCCTTCGCTTGTCGGAGGAGGGACTAATTGCCCTCATTGTCTATGTGGATGACTTGCTCATTCTCTCCCCTTCCATCACCCTTGTGGCAAACATCAAAGCACTGCTCACTGCAAACTACCACATGGAAGACCTGGGAGAGGCACGTGACATCTTGGGCATGACGATGACACGGAACTAAAAGGCACGCACACTCTCCTTACATCAAGGAAGGATCATTGCACATCTCACATCATGGTTTGCGCATCTTGTGCAGCACCTATTGGGAAATCCACGTGGTGCAGTCCCGACGCTGGTGTTATATCTTCTAGTGGTGTTATATCGTTTTGGGTACATCTGGGACTGAGCGTGAGCTCTTTGGTCACGTCACGCTAAGTGAGCAGGTATTTAGAGACAGTTACTTTTATGAAGGGAATAACACGATTTTGATTTTTTTGGTTTTTGTACATGAACAGGATAAGAACATTTATAAGGCTAGTCATGAGCTCTCCAACGTGCCAAACTATGCACGATTTGGCCAAGAGTAGCCAAAGTTACTTTTTCCAAGTTACAGGTCTCACCCACCACAGAAACGCGTATTGCTTCCGTGGTGCACACACGCCGCGGTGCATTCCTTCACGTGCAAAGTGCCTTTCCCGAGGTGCAGATCCCATTGCACGCGATGTAAGGGGCCCCCTGCACTGTTTTGATGTACCCCCATTTTTTGGTCGAGTTTGGTCATGGGGTGTGATAATGTTTGAAAACTTGTCCACGAACCTGCAGTCATGATTTTGACGAAGTCCCTGAGTAATAAAACATACTACTGAGTTTTGGACGCCGAGCCTGGATTTTGGCTAAGTCCCTCAATAACAACCTGCACTACTGGATCCGGTGGATGTTTTCCACCGGACGCCTCGACAGTCTTCCGGAGATGGACATTTTTTTACTCGGTCTGGTTGATTATTCACCGGAAGTCGAGTCGCGGCCGGCTTCCAGAGCCGTTGTGCACACCCCAACTTTGGAAGGTCATACCTCCCTCGTTACCTATCTGATTCTGGCGAAACAACTTCCATCAGATTCAGCAACTTGTCAAATTTAAGGGGTAATTCTTTACTTTAGGATCCGAGACATCTTCAAGTCGCTAGATTGATCTGCGAGGATTTTTCCCTCTCTGGCAGCTCGCACGACCTCCCACGACAGTGCACACCCATGAGCCCTGATGTCTATGCACACCTACTGGATGCCAACACCACTGAGTACGGACCAGAGACGGAACCCACACTTAGCTTGAGCTACCTAGCCACTACAACACAACTGGAAATTGCTTGCGCAGTCAACACGCTTGCCCAGTTCAACCAGCAGCCCTGCACTGCCCATCACAAGGCACTCCTGAAATTGCTGCAATATGTGCTGGACACCACCACTTTTGGTCTCTTTTTCTCTCCAAAAGAAGCCTCTATTTTTGGTGGTTTTAACGACAGTGGCTATGCACGTGACAGAGCAGCACGCAGTAGGGATGGGTGGGTTTTTTGTCTTCTGCACACTGCCGTCTCATAACGCAGCGCAAAGCAGTCTTGTGTGGCAAAGATTGTGGCTGAAGCTGAGTATATGGCGCTTGGGGAAGCGTCATGCAATGCAATTTGGTTGCATCAGCTGTTGGATGAGTTGGGCTTTTCCGTTGGTGCTCACTGCATGGCAATAGCTCAGCCACTGGCCTTATCACAGTGAGTGACGGAGTGTTGAACCTTGGCACAACGCACATAAGCGTAGAGCACCACTTTGTACGTGAGGCAATCGAAGCAGGCTCAGTAAGCATGTGTGGCATCAGTGGTGCAGAGAAACTCACAAATTTTCTTACCAAGGCTGTCCCCTCATCCGCACTGTTCATCCAACTGCCCCAACTTGGGTGTATGCCACTTGCACCCTGGGCCAAGGGGGCGTGCTAATCCATAACACCATATCCTTTGGTTTTCTCACAATTGTTTCCTCAGGTGTGCAGTGCATGGTGACCCCAAGACTAGTGGAGACCCACGCTGAGACTACACGTGCTTGCAAGTGTGCGTAGTCACGCTCAGGCTACGTGACTCCTCTCCGCATGGTCCCATGCCATCCACCCTCATTGGCCGCTTCAACCTGCTCACATTGGCATTGAAGACTTAAGATTTTCCACCCAGTGGACTGAACTTGCTTCATTGGATTTTTTTTGCTTTGTTCATGTGCCTTGCCCCTCATACCTGGACCGGGTTTTTGCTTTGTTCATGTGGATGGATTTAGTTGTTTTTGTAGACTAGAAAGGAACGAATAGGAAAATTGAGAGTTGGGTTGATGCCAAGGGCAAGTTCACCCTCAGAAGAGGCAGCGAGCAAGTGAGAGATACCGGCAAGCCTCGCTCGCTTTCTTGCTCTCTCTCTCTGGACATGCCGAGCGAGGCTTGAAGTTGAAGCCTTGCTCCTTCCCTCTGTTGTTTGCGTCTCTTGGACACTAAGATGTTTTTTGCGCAAAACTGTGCCCATGGTTTTTTAAGGCTAGTGCGCTCATATGATGGCCAATTCACGTTATTCAAGTTCCATTTGAAAGCTTAGGAACTTCTCACATAGAACTTGCTCACTACTCCTACTGCTTGGCTGATGTTGAGGCACGCGCCGACGGCTGCATACATGAGATTCCCGACTGCTGCTTGGAATGGTACTGCCTCCATTGCAGTTGCTATGATGCTTGCCGCGAGGAGCATACGTGATGTTCATCTTTGCTCCAACTTCCAGCAATTTTTCCACCTTCCGTGCACCTCCCATTTTGAAGGGCTTCATGATTTTTCTCACGTGAGTGCTCTACAACAGCTCCAAGGTCTGCTGCTACCAATCACGCTTCACCTAGAGACCCAGGTAGTAGCTCAGCTCTCCTATGTCCCTCACATCCAACCTGGCAACAAGGGATTGCTTAGAAACTTTCAGGAGAGACCTTGAGTCAGAGGCAACAAGAAATCCATCAACATGGAGCAGGATGATGACCTGAATTGCACCCTGTGTGCGCCCATAGACTATGTGATTTTCCTTGCTGCACACAGAACCAAGGCTAGCCAGCTGCTCATCAATCTTGTGGTATCGTTCATGCGGCACTTGCTTCAGGCCGCAGTGTCCCTTCAAAAGCTTGCACACATGATCCTCTTGCCCTTCCACCACATACCCCTCCCACTGCTTCATGTACACATCCTCCTCAAGGTCACCATTCATAAATGCACACGCCACATCCATCTGGTGCACCTCCCAGTCCATGGCAGTGGCAAGAGCAAGGATTGCACGGATGGGGGAAATTTTTTGATGGGTGTGAACGTCTTTTTGTAATCCACACCCTTAGTCTGCACATACTTCTTTGTAAGCAGCCATGCATTGTACCTGAGCACCTTACCATCAACACCGCGCTTGTGCCGGAAGATCCACCTGCAGCCAATCATCTGGCTGCCACGTGGAGCTTCCTCAAGAGTCAAGGTCTCGCTCTTCATGAGTGCCTTGAACTCCATGTCTGTTGCGACACGCCCATTGGCTTCATCTTTACTGCACATGGTTTCGCTGAATGCCGTTGGGTTGACGGCAATGGTGAGGAAGAGGAGCTCAAGGTCAGAAGACTCCTGTGAAGATGAAATAGTCCACAGGTTCAGCAGCTCCTCCAATGGCCTTTATTTGCTTACGAGGTGCTTGGATGGCCACAGTGGCTCCACATGATCATGTGCACCGTGGTTGAGATGTGCAGAATTCCATGGCAGCTATTGCTGCTTACTTGGCTACTCGTCCTTGTCTGCTTCGGTTACCGGCTGTTTTGCCTCCTTAGCTCCCAATGTTACCCTGTCACCACTACCTTCTGCTTGCTCCTCTTTAACTTCAGGCTCTTTGTCTCCTAGTGGCTCAAGAACCAGTGCAATTGTGACTGCTTCCATACGGCTCCATATCCAACCCTCCACTTCCTCCTTGAAAACTATGTCACAGATGTGGAAAATCTTGCATGCGGTGAGGTTTTACAGCCGATATCCCATGGTTTCCTAGCCGAGGAAGGCTCCCTTCTATTGAACGTGTTTGTCAATTGTTCAGTATTGGAGGACGGATCACGAATGCTCTTCCCCTTGTGGAGGTATGACCCCTTGATCCGTTGTAGTGTGACTCAGCTATGCTCTGTCTCATGTGAGATATAACCTATGAGTATACTATGTGGGTGAGTGGTTAACTTGGCCACTTTCTTGATTTGGCCAAGTGAGAGATCATGAGTTTGATTCTCGCCCCATGCACATATTGGTTGATACAGAAGTTACCAGGAAAGAAAGTCCATACATTCTTGGAAGTTACATGGTTGGTCTGTCTCCTTGACACCAGGATGCTTCTGTGTCAAGCCCACAGTGCAATTCTTTTGATGATGTGGTTGGGTCAGGCCACCTCCCAAGAATTTACTTCTAAGTTCTACGACTGGACATACAGCTATAAAAAGGAATTGCCTTGCATGCTCATCAATTAACCCTGGCTTGACGCTAGGCACAGCAACGAGCTGCGGGGAGTCCTTGTCGTCCTCATCGGCCCTCGTCACCAAAACGTGTGGTGGCAGAAGCAAGGCCAAGGGAGGTGGCGGACATAGCGGCGGCAAGAAGGGCGCTAAGAAGGGTGCATGCCAAAACTGAGGCAAGGAGGGCCACCGGGCCCGTGAGTGCACCGAGGAGGCAAAGGCCGGTGGGAAAGATGCCAAAGGCAAGAAGGTACTCCTCAACGGCACTCAAAACCACTACCTCAAGAAGGTCAACTGGTGATGCATTGACTCTGGAGCGGAGGAGCATACCCAAGTGGAGAAGGTTGGGTTCATCAACCACACCAAGTCTAACAAATCCATGGTGGTCACAAATGACAAGGTTGAGCCGACGGCTGGCCAAGGAGACATGGACGTGAATGTGGTGGTTGGTGGGAAGCGGGTACAGTGTGTCATCAAGGACATGCAGCATGTACCCGGTTTGGCTGACATTGTAAGTGTCAGCCGCCTGTCTAACAAGGGGTACGAGGTGCTCTTCAGGAGAAGAGGAGCAGTCGTGCGGAAGGACGGTGGCAGCGAGCCCGTGCTGCGCAAGGGAGGCCTCTACATCGTGGAGACCAAGGTGATCCCCGCGGCAACAGATTACTTGAGCTGATTGATGACTTGAGCTCTTGTTGAGATGTAATGCAAAGTCGCTAGTACTCTTGAAGGTGAAGTGTGTGCATGATTAAGCTTGGGGTGCATGACACATGCTTGCAAAGGAAGAATGTGTGAAAATCTTTGTGAGGTTTTTGGTTTCACGACTTCTCTGCCAGAGGTGGTTGAGTCAATACCAAATACCTTCACACCTGTGGCATCCAGCTTGTTGCGGTTAGCAGCAGGTACATAGACGAATGCGATGAACCCAAACACGTTTAGGTGCATGAAAACTGACTTGCGTCTCTTCCACGCCTCCTCCGACGCCATCTGCGGCACGGCACATGACGGGCTCCAATTTTTAGATACAAGACGGTGTTGACTGCCTTGGCCCATAATGTTGGTGGGGGATCGGCATCCTTGAGAATGCTGCGGACATGTTTCATGTGTGTGTGGCTGGAACACTCAGCCACACCATTTGGCTATGATTTTGAGGGTGGAGTTACCTCGTGTGGGATCCTGCCGTTCTTGAGGAAGTCAGAGAAGTCATTGGAGAGGTACTCCTCTCTGCCATCTGTGTGAAGCACCTTCGGATGCCTGCTACTCTCATTCTGTGCAGCAACCACCCATGCCTTGAATGCGTCAAAACATTCATCCTTCCCAGCTGGAAATAACACCCACATCTTCCACAACTTGTCATCAATGAACGTGAGAATGTAAAGCTTACCTGACAAGGAGTATGATGGCATGGGGCCATACATGTCAGAGTACAATACAGACAGGATCTCAGCTGCAACCTTTCTCTCCCTCATGAATGGATAGTCAGCTTGCTTCCCTTCAATGCAGCTCACACAGGCCGACGCACCAGGCTGCTCCACCACCTTCAACTACAAGCCTTGCACCGTCTGCTGCATGGAGATGATTGCGCTGAAGCCGAGGTGTCCAAGCCGGCAATGCCACAGGCTGATGTTGTTTTCTGCCACTCTTACAGCAACTGTGGAGTTAGCTCCCTTCTCTAATGCAATGAAAAGATGGTAGCGGCCATCGTCATTGTCTACCTAAGCAAGCACCTGGCCCACACATGCTGAGATGGTACAACCACCATTCTTAAAGCGGACCTGCAGGCCTTGGGAGATGAGAGAGGAAACAGAGAGGAGGCTGCTGCCAGCCCCGGACCATGGAGCACCCCCTTCACATAAGGTTCCACATGATTCCCCTGGAAAGAAGCACAGAAGACAATTGCACCCTCTCCCACCAGCATCTGCACATGACTGTCATCCATGTATACTCGGTGAGGTTCAATAGCGGTGTAAACAACAAACTATTCCCGGCGACAGGTCATGTGCTGAGTGGCTCCCGAGTTGATCCAAAACAAGGCAGTGTTGGTGGAGATGTGCAGGTTATGGATGGTGCTCACAAATCCACTCTCCCAATTAGCGGCATTGGCGGAGGCATCAGACTGTTTCCCCACTCCCACCCCAGTCACAAGGTGTGCCTTCTTCTTCTGGTATTCGCGTGCCCAATGGCCTGGCTTCTTGCAGAATTGGCACTTGCCCTTCTTCTTCCCTCCAACTCTGCTACTGTTGGTTGATGCAGCANTTGAGCGAGAGCTTATCGCCACGCTTATCCAGGAAAAAAATGAGAGGAGTGTAGCTGCTAAGAAGGCCAGAGAGGATGGTCATCATGAGAACACGTTCCTTGACTGTCTTCAATTGGAGCAAGCTGGTCAGCCAAAGCTTTCACCATGTTGAGGTAATCAACCATGGAGCCCAACTCATCCATCTTCACCATGTAAAAGTAACGACACAGCTGCATGTTGACAAGGATTGAATTGGAAGCTTAGGTGGACTCAACCTTGTTCCAAACCTCTTTTGGGGTGAGGATGCTCTGGTAAAGGAGTTATTGCTGTTTAGAGAGGTGGAGGTAGATGGTGGCAAGGGCGCGGTCCCGCTTCTTGCGGTGGGTTCAGGACTTGGCAGCGGACAGGGAGGCTTCAACGGAGTCAGCCTCAATCAAGTAACTCTAGAGTCCCTTCTCCATCGGAACCATCTTCCTGCTGTTGTAGAAGTCCTTGCCTTCGAACTTGGCGATGTTGACGCCTGCCACCACACAACTGGATCTTGCCATGTTGACTACAACGTGGCCCACGAATGGCCACTCTCACACACCAGTGTGCAAGGAATGCCTCAAGGATAATACAAGGCCTTTTTCTAGATCTGATGTTACTGGTAGAATCTTAGGCAGCCCTCGGGGAGGTGATCAGGCTCACCAAAAACCGCTAGGCTGGACCACTTGCATGTGAGAGACAAGCTGCGAGCTACAGAGACCAAAATGCGGAAGCGTGTAAAGTTGAGTAAAGACCGTAAGTGGCTGGTTTGACTCATGGATAAATAAAAAAACTACCACATATTTTTGACAAGCCAAGATATGCCTCTTTTGTCGCATGGAGCTGGAAGGACCATTCTGTCAAAGTTCACCTCCTAGCACACTCCTAATCTAGCGGGATGGGCGGTTGTCACACTCTCACACAAGAGAACTACTATCCGTACATAGTACAAAACCAATAATCATGGTGGGGACCTTCCTTGAAGGTCTATAAAGGTCCCACTGCCACCTTTTCATCTTGAAGGCCGTTCCAAGCCTCCCTGGCTAGTTCTGGCCGTCATCGGTGCTGGTAATGTAGGAGCCGTCATTTGGACTGGACCCACTCCCACCAAACCTTGAAAACCATCATCTCCCTCAAACGGACTCCGAATGGAGTTCCGTAAAGTGCTACAGATTCAGGAAGATATCATCTACACATGTTTTTTGTGTGATTAGTTCTATCAAGAAACCCACTTTGGTCACTTTTTGGCACTCTTCATCCATGAATCAGTGACTTGGCCATTTTTTTCTCTGCTGAGACATCAAATTCTCCCAGCGTTTCAACCTTTTAGAAATGATGAAAAATTGGAGTTCCATTGTCAGACAGTCCAAACTAAGTTGAGCACATGGTGCCTGCCACTGATAAGGGGAAGGGGCTGGCTCAGCCAAGTGGCTCCTCATCATTTGGGATGACGAGCCCACGTTCACTAGCTATCATTGATGTCCACAGGTAGCAGGACGGGATACGGAGATAGAAAAAGGGAAAGAGCAACACTCTTGTGGATAATAGGAAGCTACTCTTTGTGCACTCAGGAATTTCACAGCAGCAGCAGCAGACTTGGGAAGCTGGTGGAGTCGCACCGGCGGCAGATCCGCAGTCCACATCACGTGTATCAGCTGCACAGCCTCCCTTACCCGACCTCCCAGCCTAGCCGACCAGGAGTGAAATCTATGGTGACCTGATTAGGAAGGCAGATGACACATATGCAAAATCACGGGCGCGGGTGTTAAATTTTCTTGAGCAGCACCTTAGCCAGTTGCAGCTAAGCTCTCCATCCATTATCTAAGCCATCCAGATCGATCCATCTGGGCCTCCACACATGTCGCTTAGTCTCCATCGTGATCCCACCATTGTCGCAGTGGGAAATCTGACCTCGTCTATCCCTGCGGTCACACCTGCGCCTGTTTACATTGAGGTCCCTGTGGATTCTCCTAAGTCTGCGCCTGCCTCCACACATGTGGATTATCCTGAGACTGTGCGCACCTCCACCCCTGCAGCTTCTCTTCTTGTACCTTCCCTGGTGCCTGTTTCTTCCCGTGAGCCTGTGTATTCATCTGCAGCAGCCTCTCTTGCTCCTTGCTCCGTCCCTACTTGCAAGCCTGTGGTCACTGTGCCTCCATCCCCACTGCCCACTCCTTAGCCCGAGGTGAGAACCTCATTCACCCGCAAGCCCGGTGGTCATCTCCGGCCTGTATCCTCTAGGATTGAAAAGTCAGTTGTCTTGGTGCCTAGACATCTCGCGCACAAAATCAAGGGAGGCAATACAAGCATGATGGCCCTTGGCCTTAGTTTTTTGGCTGACCACACCAAGGTACACACAGAAAACCCAGCCAACCATGAGCTGGTCTGGTGTAAGTTCTCTATTGTGTGTGATGCTGAGGCCGACCTTGTTGTGATCCGGCCTTGGCCAGACACATGTGCCCAGACCACGCAAAGCTATCCCTGGACAGCGCCTGATCTGAGCACATTGAAGGAGGCAGTCTTGGAAGATGACGCGGCTCAGTGGTGCACAACCTCTGAGGATGAGCTGCGTGAAATCCGAGGGCATGGTGTTGACGAGCTCGTCAATCTCTCCCTAGAGCGAAGGACCATAGAATCCACGTGGCTGTACATGGCATCTCTCAAGTGCACTGGTACCATAAGGTCACCTCGATTTAGAAACACTTGTGAAAAAAAGTTGTTTTTTCCTTTTTTCAACATCCCGGGCTTATGTTTTGGGCCACTGACAAAGAGAGATAGATAGTGTTGTGATAAATATGAGAGTGCCAGAAAGTGACAAAAAGATGGTTGCTCGATAAAAACAATCTGGCATAACAGTTGCTTAGAGGATGTTTTACAGGTTCCAACACACTTTACGGAACTCAATTCAGATTCCGTTTGAGTGATATATGGATTTTCAAAGTTTGGAGATCATGGGTCGAGTTCAAGTGACGACCTGAGCACTTTGAGCTAAAAAGGCAGCAGGATTATTGGCCAGGACGGCTGAGAGCGGCCTTCAAGGAGAAAAGGCGGCTGGAGGGCCTCCAAGAGACTTCAAGAAAGGTGCAGAAAACGATTTTTGGTCGTCCAAGTGGTGTGAGACATCATTCTCTTGTGTGACAAGGTGACTGTCGCTCATCATGCTAGGCCAGGAGAGTATGCTAGAGGGTAAACTTTGACAGAGTGTATCTCAGTGCTCCCTAGGCCAAATGAGGCATATAAGGGCTTGTTAGAAATCTGTGACAACTTACTCTCTCAATGAAGAGTTGATTCAGACATTCGCATTCTCTGCAAACCTACATTTGCTTCCGTATTTTCTGTCTGTGCAACCTGCAACCCCCTCTCACAAACAGGTGGTCGTGCCTAGGCGGCTCTTAGTGAGCCTGATCACCTCCCTGAGGGCTGCCCCAGTTTCCATCAGTGATATCAGAGCTAGAACAAGGCTTTGTCTCATCCTTGAGGCATTCCTTGTACCCTGTTGTGTGAGAGAGCCGTTTGTGGACTGAACGTTGCACTACCATGGCGATATCCGCTTCTGTGGTGGCCGGCGTCAACATCGCCAAGTTCAAAGGCAAGAACTTCTTCAGCTGGAGCAACAACATGAAGATGGTGCTGATGAAGAAGGGTCTCTGGAGCCAAGTGGATGAGAAGGAGAAGGAACCAGCAGAAAGCTCCCTCTCCCCTCTCGAGGCCCGTACCTACCGCGAGAAGCATGACCGCACCCTCGCCACCATCTACCTCCACCTCGTTGAACGCCAGCAACTCCTCATCCGTGGCATCCTCACGCCAAAGGAGGTTTGGAAAAAGCTTGAGTCCATCTATGCTTCCAAGTCAATCCTCATGAATATGTAGCTGCGTCANGCTTCTGTGGTGGCCGGCGTCAACATCGCCAAGTTCAAAGGCAAGAACTTCTTCAACTGGAGCAACAACATGAAGATGGTGCTGATGAAGAAGGGTCTCTGGAGCCAAGTGGATGAGAAGGAGAAGGAACCAGCAGAAAGCTCCCTCTCCCCTCTCGAGGCCCGTACCTACCGCGAGAAGCATGACCGCACCCTCGCCACCATCTACCTCCACCTCGTTGAACGCCAGCAACTCCTCATCCGTGGCATCCTCACGCCAAAGGAGGTTTGGAAAAAGCTTGAGTCCATCTATGCTTCCAAGTCAATCCTCATGAATATGTAGCTGCGTCATCACTTTCGCACTACAAATATGGATGAGTCCGGATCCATGACTGATTACATCAACATGGTGAAGTCTCTCTCTGACCAGCTTGCTGCAATTGAGGACCCTATCAAGGAGCGTGTCCTCATACTAACCATCCTTTCTAGTCTTCCTAGCAGCTACACTCCTCTCATTGTTTCCCTGGACCAGCGTGGCGACAAGATCTCCCTCAATAATGTGGAGGAGAGCCTGCTGTTTGAGGAGGAGCAGCGCAAGGGAGAAGAGGGCGGAAGCGGACTGGACGTCACTCTCATCACCAACCCTGGTCATGGGGGTAGCGCTGCACCAACCAAGGGCAACGGCGGAGGAGGGAAGAAGAAGGAGAACTGCCACTACTACAAGAAGCCGGGCCATTGGGCGCGCGAATGCCGGAAGAAGAAGGCGGACCTTGTGGCTAGAGTGGGAGCGGGAAAACAGTCCGACACTTTCGCGAACGGCGCAGATTGGGAGAGTGGATTCGTGACAACCGTCCGGATCCTGCACATCTCCGACAACACCGCCCTGTTCTGGATCATCGCCTCGGGAGCCACGCGGCACATGACGTGTCGCCGCGAATGGTTCGTTGTCTACATTGTCATTGAGCCACATCGGGTGTACATGGGGAACAACCACGTGCAAATGGCGGTTGGGGAGGGTGAGATTTTGTTTTGTGCTTCCGTTGAGGGTCAGCACGTGGAACGTCGTGTGAAGAGGGTACTCCATGTTCCGGGGCTGGAAGCTAACCTCCTCTCTATCTCATCTCTCATCTCCGAAGGCATGCAGGTTTGCTTTGAGAATGGTGGCTGCACCATATCTGCCCATGCAGGCCGTGTGCTTGCAAAAGCAAACAAGGAGGACGATCTTTACCGCCTCTACGTGGCGTCGGAGAAGGAAGCCGACTCAGCGTTGGTGGCGAGAGAGGGAAAAAACGGCATCAGCCTCTGGCACCGCCGGCTCGGTCACCTCGGCTTTGGCGCCATCATCTCCATGCAGCAGATGGTCCGCGGCCTGGAGCTCAAGGGGGTGAAGAAGCTTGGTGCATCGGCTTGTGAGAGCTGCATTGAAGGGAAGTGAGCCCGCGCTTCTTTCATTGGGGAAGGGAAGGGGGCGCCTGAGCTTCTCTCACTCGTTCACTCTGATTTGTGCGGTCCCATGCCATCACAGTCCTTGTCTGGCAAGTTGTACTTTGTCACGTTTATTGATGACAAGTCAAGGAAGACGTGGGTGTCCTTCCTAGCTGGCAAGGATGAGTGCTTTGATGCTTTCATGGTGTGGATTGCTGCTACACAGAATGAGAGTGGCAGGCAGTTGAAGGTGCTTCGCACCAACGGTGGAGGAGAGTACCTCTCCAACGACTTCTGCACCTTCCTCAAGTGTCAAGGGATCAGGCATGAGGTCACCCCACCTGGAACACCGTAGCTGAATGGTGTGGCTGAACGTGCGAACTGCATGCTCATGGAGCGTGTTCGGAGCATGCTCAAAGACGCGGAGCTCCCGCCAACGTTTTGGACGGAAGCGATCAACACTGTCGTGTACCTGAAAAACCGGAGTCCCACGCACGTCGTGCCATTGATGACACAGGAGGAGGCGTGGACAAGACGCAAGCCAACAGTGACGCACCTGAAAGTCTTCGAGTGTGGTGCATTCGTGCACGTGCTTGCTCGCAACCGCAACAACCTAGACGCAAAGTAGGAAAAGGCGGCCTTCCTCGGCTACGACACCATGGGATACCATCTCTACAACCTCGCTGCTCGCAAGATCATCCGCAGCCGCGATGTCGTCTTTCAATAGGACGTGAAGGGCTGGACTTGGAGCCCTATGACTGCCATTCCACTTGCTCCCACACTTGTACCTGAATTTGGAGAAGTTCCGGTAGCAGAAGAGGACAGTGCGGAAGATGGCGGTGACAGCGGTAATGACAAGGACGTGGACGGAGCTGAAAAGGAGAAGGAGCCAGCAGCAGAACCTGATGAGGAGGAGCAACAAAACAACGTACAGTAGCTGCCACGATGGTCCGCACGCATCAACAAAGGTGCAAAGGACAGTGAAGAGCCGCTGAGGTGATCCGAACGCTTCGCAAGCAAACAGAGGCCGTTGGAGAAGCTGGTGAACATGTGCACCGTTCCACCACCAACGGATTCATCTGATCTCGCTCTTCTCTTCCTCACAGTCACCAATGACCCAGCCACATTCGCTGAAGCCATGCTTAGCAACAAGGGAGCAGATTTGCGTGCCGCAGCAGACGAGGAGTATGGTACGCTCATGAAGAATGGCACCTGGACCCTCGAGGAAGCTCCAAGTGGCAGCCGCGTGATCGGATTCTGGTGGATCTTCACCCGCAAGCGTAGTGCGGATGGTAAGATTCTCAGGTACAAAGTGTTGAAGATTACCCCTCTGCATGCCCAAGTCCGGCGCTGGGAGGCGCTGACGAGCAGCCAGAGAGAGGAAATTCCTCGTCGACGGATCTAGCGACTCGAGAATTGCTTGGATCCTAAAATGGAGGATTTCTCCTCAAAAGTTGACAAGTCTCTAAATCGCGTGGAAGTTGTTTCACCAGAATCGGACCAGTAACAAGGGAGATATAGGCTTCCAAAGTTAGGGTGTGCGCGGCGGTTCTGAGAGCCGGCTGCGGTTTGACTTCCGGTGAATAATTGACCGGAATGAGTAATAAAATGCCACCTGGGGATTTTGCTCCGGAAGATCTGCCGAGGCCTCCAGTGCATGATCCAACGGAAGTCAGGAGTGCAGTTTGATACTGAGGGACTTGGCCAAAATCGTGGCTCATAGTCCGAAACTGAGTAGTACATTTTGTTACTCGGGGACTTGGTCAAAATTCCAACAGGAGGTCCGCGAACAGGTTTCGACCCACATCAATCCCCATCACCAAACTCGATGATTAACTCATCGAAACAGACCCCAAAGGCGCAAGGGGAACCGCCACTACGTGTAGGGCCATCTGCGCCTCTGGAATGGCGTCCTTGATGTGTGAGGGCGCTTCGGCGGGCAACGTGGTGTGCGCCGCCAACTGAGCTGCTGGTTTGGGGTTCTGCGCTTTGACTAATCTAGCGAGAGCTACAATTATCCGAATTGCGCACGGTTTGGTGCGTTGGAGAGCTCATGACTAGCCCCACATATGTTCATATCATGTGCATGTTAAAAAACTAATGCAAAATCGCGTTCTTCCCTTCGCAAAAGTGACTGTCTCGCATTTTTCTTCAACTGCCAGAAACATAGCGTGAGGCGACCAGAAAGCTCACACTTAGACTCAGAACCATCCGCACAAAACATAGCCGTGACCACGGAGGACCCATCGGGCCACGTTGGAACTGCACCCTGGTTCCTGAAAAAGGGTTATGGGCCCACGGCCCTGACCGGTCTACACTTCGTTCATGGTTTTTGAGGCGGACGGGATTGTCGTAATGGACGACATCGCCGTCAAACTCTGAGGTCCTGGAGTTGAAGACTGCGCAATGGCGCAGAAGGAGACGCAGGCCATCCAAAAGAATGCGGGCGGCCCTGGCTTTGGGCTATGGAGGTGGCACTTTCAGATCCACCTCGCGCATAAGGGTGTGCTGCAGGTCATGTTGGGAACCAAAGTCCTCGACAAATGGACAGCGACGAAAGCGCAGAAGGAGGCCTTCGAGAAGAAGAACACGAAGGCGCTCATGTTGCTGGTGTCCGGGACGGCTGAGTCGTAGTGGGGCTACTTCCAAGGCTGCATGTTGGCAGCCAAGGCTTCGCAAAAACTTTGTACCATCCATCAATCCAAGTCGCAGGCGAACAAAATATTTGCCATGAAGCAACTACTGACGGTGAGAATGGAGGAGGCATATGATGTCATCTCCGCTATGCAGCAGATCAAGTTGCTCGCCTCACAATGCAATGACTGTTGAAATAGTATGCACCTTGTCCACTGCCTAGCTGGCTAGCTACACATACAGACAATTCATGCACTGCTCTATGGAGTATGTCCCCTTGGTCTGTTCTGAGATGGGCCACGAATGCACTCCCCATAATGGGTATGTCCCCTGTGGCTCATCATAGGAACCATGCCTTTTTGGCTTGGTTGAATAGGCGCCGGAGACTCAAACGAAAGGTTGCAGGTCCAAACCCCGCAACGGCCGCAATTTTCTTTGTGGCCAAAACTAAGACAAGAAGCTTCTAGGAAGCTTACTAGAGCCTGCCTTGAGGATGACACTTGGCGGTCTAAGGACGCGCCAAGTAGGACTGTAGGTTGAGGTTGGCTCCAGTGGAGCCACTACAAGCAGAAGCTTTAGCAAAGCTCTGCAAGTATAAAACCATGTACCTTGCATGCATCCATTTAGAGTTCTTGCCTTTGAGAGACACTCTATCCTCACAGAGAGGCCAACCAAAGGTAGACACTAAAGACCAACATGCGGACTTCGTGAGGTTGCAAACCAAACGAACCTGAAGTGTGGATCCCTCGTTCGAGGGTGATATGTTATCTTGGTTGCAATACCAAGAGCGGTTGGCGGCCTCCCATGTCGGGACCCGTTTTCTAGACCGTTGCTATCCGGGGCATTCACAAAGGGTTATGGGCCCACACTTCTAGTTCTAAGGCACGCTTCCAAGACCGACTAGCGTGTGGTCTTGCAAGGCGTACATGTACAACAGGGACACGACCATCGGACGGCTCCATCTGCTCCATCGGCTCCATCGGCTTCTTTAGGTAGGGTGCGCACATGTGGCGGACTAGGGGACAAGGAACAGCTCTGTCCATGTCGGACAAGACCCTCGAGCCCCAACGGGATTTAGCTCTACCCCTTTTTAGAAGGTGGTACGACCCCGAGTCCGTTCTCTCACGACGGCACCATCGCCATAGGCGATCATCGGCGGGAGGGGTATGCAACGGAACCAACTGCACCTTTGACAACGGTCGCACTCAACAGCCTCATCAGCCTCATCGGCCTCAACGGAGCAGAGTAGCAGCGAAGCAGAGAAGACGAGCAACCGCAGGAAATGGCGGATCCGAGTCAAGCCCGCCTTGAGGCGGGTATGTCCAAATTCACGGGGACAGGGGACAGGGTCCCTTGTGGAAATGACAGTTTGAGATTGTCATGAACGTGCGTGGCTACCTCCAAATCCTAAAAGGGACCGAGACAGCACCAACGGATGCGTCCGTGACAATGCATGCGGCTGACCTTACAGCATGGACGATGAAGAACAACATGGCTCTCGCCATTCTTGTGACGTCCATCAACGAGACTCAACACTCCCACATCACAGGATGCACGTTGGCTGCCGAGGACTACGCAAAATTTGCACGCCTGCATCAATCGAATGCCCTAGCAAACCGACTCTTCATCGTCCAACGGTTGATGTCGATGAGGGTGAGCGAAGGAGAATCGATACCCGTATTTCTGCAGTCATTTCACAACGTGTTGCAAGAGGTCCAGTAAATGAAATGAAATCTCGACTCCAACATGCGTGCCATGATCCTTTTGATGGTGCTGTCGGAAAGCTAAGGATCCTTGATCACCGATTTCAGCGGTTGGAAGGAGGCAGATCTGACGTATGAGGGTGTCGCCGAACACATCCGCAATGAGTCCATGCGACGCAGTAGCAGTGAGGCAAACATCTCAGCATATGCCTCTCGCTTTGGTGGACAAGGTGCAAGCACTCGCTCCAGTCAAGGCAACAGCGGAAGCGGTGGCGGTGGAGGGAAATGCAATGGTGGCGGGAAGAGTTCCAAGAAGCCCGGCAACTGTCACAACTGTGGCAAGGCTGGGCACTGGGCTAGGGACTGCCGTAGTCCTAGGAAAGATGGCGGGAGCAAAAAGTGGGAAGGAGAAGAAGGAGCTTACCAACATGATGGCTGAAGGGTTTTCCATGAAGGGGGGCAGCACTCCTTAGGCCAGGGGCATGCACCCTTCACTCGGGCACCAACAACCAGTCCTGAAAAGAGAAGGGTAGACCTGTCTCCATGGCCAAATCTGTCATGCGCATCAAGTGTGCAAACGGCGGCGTCGTCCAAGCCATGGGTGAAGGGGACAAGGTGATCATGTTCAACGTGAACGGTGTGGAGAAGGCAGTCAACCTTCAAAAGGTGGTGTACATGCGCTCCTTTGCAGCCAACTTGTTGTCCGTCTCACAAATCACCGACAACAACATGATAGTGGTGTTCACCAACAAGGAAGCGATGGCCCTTAAAAACGAGGACATCCAGATTTTCTACACCAAAGACGATCTCATGCTTCAAGTTCCAAGAGTCGACGGCCTCTATGTGCTTCAAACCAAAGTCACCAAGGCGTAGCATGAGGGACTCGGGTGTGCCACCAAGGCAGTGGCACCGGAGCCAAAGGATGCACCACCGGCGACCGCTACGGCCGCCACATCAACCAAGGATACTGACGCTTAGCTGTGGAACCGGTAATTTGGCCATGTGGCCAACAGCACACTGTTGAAGATGCAGGAGCAGGAAGTAGTCCGTGGAATGGAAGGGTACACCATGAAGCATGGCTGAGGGTGTGCATTGTGTGAACCATGCCTCCAAGCGAAGGCAAAGAAGAAGCCGTTTGGGACAGGAGGTCAACAAGCGGAGCACGTCTTGGACCTGATACACAATAACGTGTGTGGACCCTTCCGCACACCGTCTAACGGAGGAAGCAAGTACTTCCTAAACTTCATTGAAGACCACAGGCGCAAGTTGTAGATCCACTTCATCAAAACAAAGGGAGAGGTCAAGGAGAAGCTCCTCGAGTTCGTCGCAATGGTGGAGCGGCAAACTTCCAAGAAGGTGAAGACGCTCCGAAGTGACAACGGGGGTGAGTACGAGGCATGCAAGCCTTGGCTCAAGCATCATGGCATCCGCCACGAGCAAACCACCCCTGACAACCCCCAAAGCAACGGTGTTGCCGAGAGGATGAACCTGACCCTACTCGGCATGGTGCGAAGCATGCTGTTCGACGCCAAGCTCCCACCTCGCTTTTGGGCAGAAGAAGCAACAACGGCGTGCTACCTCTTGAATCTCACACCAGCAACCGCCTTGCGGAAGCGTAGAAAGGAGGAGGAAAAGCAGCTGAAGACCCCACAGGAAGCATGGTCGGGAAAGAAACCCAACGCAACTCATCTGAAGGTGTTCGGGTCAACTGCATGGGTGAAGATCCAGTCGGGAGAAGGTGGAGGCGAGCTCGACGCACGCTCCAAGAAGTGCATTATGGTTGGGTATGACACGTCACACAAAGCCTATCGGCTTTGTGACCATGCAGCAAGCAACCTCGTGAGGAACCGTGATGTCGTGTTTGACGAACGCACTCTTGGAAAGGGAGAGCTGCAGGACCCGACCCTCCCAAACCGAGAGAGTGGATAGTGTTGCTTGATTCTGGAGACCAAGCACCTGACAACTGGCTTGCTTTGCCAACAGGTGGTGGGAATGGGAGAGTAGTTGCACAGGATGATGCAGCATCTGACATGGACGCGGATACCGAGGCGTCCAGGGCTTCCAAGTCTAACTTGGAGTCTGACGACTCTTCTGACGACGACGACGACAACAAACCATCACCTGTGGAAGCACCATCACCAAAGCAAGAAGCCGCATCAGCACCCCGGCGTAGTTTGCGACCAAAGAAAGCACCTTTGCGGTATGAGGATGATTGGAACGGCCTTAGCTGGTCGTGCATGGCTCAGGGAGAGCCATCCACAGTGGCGGAGGCCATGAATGGCCCAGATGCGACCAAGTGGAAGGAGGCAGTGGATAGCGAGCTCGCGTCCATTGCCAAGAACGGCACGTGGGTGCTGGTTGATAGACCCGACAAGGCCCACGTGGTGGGATCCAAGTGGGTCCTCCGAGTGAAGAAGAAGCAAGACAGGAGCATCGACAAGTTCAAGGCAAGGGTAGTGGCTAAGCGGTTCTCTCAATGCCCGGGCTCCGAGTACGATGCGACGTTCGCGCCCGTCCTGACCTTTGCCTCCATCCGTTGTCTCCTTGGCATTACAGCCGCCAAGAACTTGGAGATACACCGGATGGACGTCAGGAGAGCTTTCCTTTATGGGAAACTTGACAAGGAAGTGCTGATGGAAGTGCCCAAAGGAGTCGAAGCTCTCAAGGGCAAGGTGTGCAAGGTCGTGAAAGTGCTCTACGGGCTGAAACAGGCCCCAAGGATGTGGTACAAAGAGATGGACGGTTTCATGACCGGCCACTCCTTCGCGCATTGCCAGAATGACCCGAGCATGTACGTGCGCAATGATGGGAGAGGGCTGATGTTGGTTGCGCTATACGTGGATGATCTGATCATCTTCTCGTCTTCGGTTGAGCTGCTAGATGAGCTGAAGTCTGACCTCTGCAAAAGGTTCAAAATGAAGGACATGTGTCCTCTCAACTACTACCTCGGGATTGCCATCCAACGCAACCGAGTAGCAGGCACCATCAAACTCAACCAAACCAAATACATTGGTGAGGTACTGAAGCGCTATCACATGGACGACTGCAAACCTGTCAGCACCCCAATGACAACCGATACAAAGCTGAAGGTCTCCATGTCGCCAAGCAACGAAGCAGAACAAAGGGAGATGCAAGACATCCCCTACCATTCCGCTGTGGGTAGCATCATGTACGCCATGGTAGGGAATCGTCCAGACATCTGCTATGCTCTGGGATAAGTGAGCAGATTTGTGGCCAACCCTGGGCCACAACATTGGCAGGCAATCAAGCATATCTTGTGCTACCTGCAGAAGACACAACACATGGGCCTCGTCCTTGGAGGCCAAGAAGGAATGAATCCCCTTTGCCTCAAGTGCTACACCGACGCTGACTGGGGAGGAAATCTCAACAACAGGTATCCACCTCTAGATATGTTTGCATCTTGAATGGCGATGCCATCTCATAGGCTTGCAGGAAGCAAGATTGTGTTTCCGTTTCCACGGCTGAGGCAGAGTACGTTGCTCTGTCTGAGGTGTGCAAGGAGACTCAATGGCTGCGCAGCCTGCTGGCAAAATGACAGTGCCACAAAAGGATGCCACGGTCATACACGTGGACAACATGAGCGCCATCTCGATGGCTGAAGACGAGATCATCTCCCGGCGAACGAAGCACATCGACATACGTTACCACTACTCACATGACCTGGTCATGAAGAACATGGTGGACTTTCAACACTGCGGAACAAAGAGCATGCTTGCTGACTGCATGACCAAGCCGCTGGAGAGCAACTTGCACTATGCAAGCATTTGTGGATTTGGCATGAGGAGATTGGCAGAGAAAGGGTGAGCCCCAAGGCATTGATGGAGCCCACTAAGTGACAGATGGACAGAGGTGCAAGTGAGAGATTTGTTGAAATAGTATGCACCTTGTCCACTGCCTAGCTGCCTAGCTACACATACAGACAAGGCATGCACTGCTCTATGGAGTATGTCCCCTTGGTCTGTTCTGAGATGGGCCAGGAATGCACTGCCCATAATGGATATGTCCCTTGTGGCTCATCATAGGAACCATACCTTTTTGGCTTGGTTGAATAGGCTCCGGAGTCTCAAACAAAAGGTTGCGGGTTCAAACTCCGCGACGGCCGCAATTCTCTTTTTGGCCAAAACTGGGAGAGGAAGCTTCTAGGAAGCTTACTAGAGCCTGCCTTGAGGATGACACTTGGCGGTCTAAGGACGCGCCAAGTAGGACTGTAGGTTGAGGTTGGCTCCAGTGGAGCCACTACAAGCACAAGCTTTAGCAAAGCTCTGCAAGTATGAAACCCTGTACCTTACATGCATCCATTTGTNGTCCACTGCCTAGCTGCCTAGCTACACATACAGACAAGGCATGCACTGCTCTATGGAGTATGTCCCCTTGGTCTGTTCTGAGATGGGCCAGGAATGCACTGCCCATAATGGGTATGTGCCTTGTGGCTCATCATAGGAACCATACCTTTTTGGCTTGGTTGAATAGGCTCCGGAGTCTCAAACAAAAGGTTGCGGGTTCAAACTCCGCGACGGCCGCAATTCTCTTTTTGGCCAAAACTGGGAGAGGAAGCTTCTAGGAAGCTTACTAGAGCCTGCCTTGAGGATGACACTTGGCGGTCTAAGGACGCGCCAAGTAGGACTGTAGGTTGAGGTTGGCTCCAGTGGAGCCACTACAAGCACAAGCTTTAGCAAAGCTCTGCAAGTATGAAACCCTGTACCTTACATGCATCCATTTGTCAATTCTTGCCTTTGAGAGACACTCTGTCCTGAGAGAGTGTCAAACCAAAGGTAGACACTAAAGACCAACATGCGGACTTCGTGAGGTTGCAAACCAAACAAACCTGAAGTGTGGATCCCTCGTTCGAGGGTGATATGTTATCTTGGTTGCAATACCAAGAGCGATTGGTGGCCTCCCATATCGGGACCCGTTTTCTAGACCGTTGCTATCCGGCTCATTGACAATGACGTGGGGTGGAAGATCGACACCCAGCTACAGGCGATGGCCCTTCTCATGGCCCTTCCTGACAGTTGGAGCCCTTTCATCACGATCTTGGGAGGATGGGCAGAGGACAAGCTCACCTATGGCGCGGTCGCAAAGTAAATTCGCAATGAGGTGCAGCGACGGAGCTGCAGGGAGTCCTCATCTTCCTCATCGGCCCTTGTCACCAAAACGCGTGGTGGCGGAAGTGGGGGCAAGGGAGGTGGCGGACATGGCGGCAGCAAGAAGGGCGGCAAGAAGGGTGTGTGCCACAACTGCGGCAAGGAGGGCCATTGGGCCCGTGAGTGCACCGAGGAGACAAAGGCCGATGGCAAGGACGCCAAAGGCAAAAGTGCGCTCCTCTACGGAACTTAGAACCACTACCTCAAGAAGGCTAACGGGCGATGCCTTGACTCCAAAGCCGAGAAGCACACCCAGGTTGAGAAGGTCAGGTTCATGAACTACACCAAGTCGAGCAAGTCCATGGTGGTCGCGAACGACAAAGTCGAGCCGGCGGCTGGCCAAGGAGACGTCGACATGGAGGTGGTGGTTGGTGGGAAGTGGGTGCAGCGCGTGATCAAGAACGTGCAGCACGTACCTCGCTTGGCTGACATCCTAAGTGTTAGCCGCTTGACGGACAAGGGGTACGAGGTGCTCTTCAGGAGAAGAGGGGCAGTCGTGCAGAAGGATGGTAGCGGCGAGACCGTGCTGGAGGCTAAGCGCGAGGGAGGAATCTACATTGTGGAGACCAAGGTGATCCCCGCAACGACTGATTCAGCAGATTCGTAGGAATGCATAGTCAACCTGGCCAAGGGAGGGGGAGCTGATCTAGAGCTCTGGCACCAACAACTGGGGCATTCCTCACTCGGAGTCGTGAAGGAGATGGCAAAGCTTAAGCTGGTATGCAGTCTCTTCATCGATGGTGCGGAACAGGCGACAGATGCAGCAAAGGACAAAAAGTGCGAGCCTTGCATTTTGGGCAAGGCACGGCGCAAACCGTTCAACGAGAACGTGAATCGCACCTCGGACTTGCTGGAGGTCGTGCACAGCGACGTGTGCGGACCATTCCAGATGGCATCAAAGTATGGTGCCCATTTCTTCGTCACCTTCATAGATGACTAAAGCAGAAAACTCTACGTATACTTCATGAAGCGGAAAGGCGAAGTCCTGGACCGGCTGAAGGAGTATGTCGCCGCGGTGGAGAGGCAGACTGACCAAAAGGTCAGAGTGCTACGCAGCGACAACGGCGGAGAGTAAGTGGGTTGTAGCGGGTAGATGAAGCAGCAGGGCATAAAATGGCAACAAATTACGCCGTATTCACCTCAGTCAAATGGCGTAGCGGAGTGAGTGAACTAGACGCTGCTGAACATGGTACGGGCCATGTTGGTGGATGCAAAAATGTCGCGAAGCTTCTGGGTGGAAGCTGTGCGTACGGCGAGCTACACCATCAACCTCACTCCTACTACGGTGCTGAAGGAAAAGAGTAGTTGAAAGACGCCACAGGAGGTTTGGAGCGGGCGCAAGCCAAGTGTGGCACACCTGAAAGTGTTCGGGTGCAAGGCACACATGGTGGTGCAGGCTGCGCAGAGGCGCGACAGTAAGCTGAAGCCGCGGGCAAATTCGTACCTCTTCTTTGGCTATGAGAGCGCGCATAAGGCATACTGGCTCTACGACATGCACAAAGGGGAGGAAATCTGCAGCCAAGACGTCGAGTTTGACGAGCAGCAGAGCTACATCAACAGCAACAACGTGGGCATGGTGGACTCCCCAAAGACCGGGGAGTGGTTGCAGCTCCTTGACTACGAGAAGGAGCCAGCGGACGCCGAAGTTGAGGATGTGGCATCAAAACGCGAAGGTGCACCAGCGGTGGCAGCCGACGCGGAGGCCTCCGATGACGATCAAGCTGATGAAGAGATCCACGGGAAGGATCCGGTGGATGAGGCACCAAGGGTGCCAAGGCGCGCACTCCCGGCAGAGTGTGCAACGGGCGTCAGGGGTAAATCCACTTGACGCGCTGTCCGTCCGGGCGATGCTTCGCCGGAGCGGGAGAGATCCTTGGGGAGCCATCCGATCGATGATGAAGCGCAGCATGCAGAGTCGGAGGGATCGTAGCAGAGTGACGATGCGCCACCAAAACTGCCGCACCGCAGCACGAGGCAGCGAAAAGCCGGGAGGCGCTACGACGCAAGCACCGGTCGATGGATTGGCATGACGCGGTGCATGCTCGCTGCATCAACAAAGCAGACTACCATACAAGAGGCGCTTGCATGGTCCGGAGGGGATCAATGGGATGCAGCCATCAAATCGGAGCTGGCATCCATCACGGAAAACAATACGTGGGAGCTTGTTGACACGCCGAAAGATGCTAATGTCATCGGCTCAAAGTGGGTCTTCAAGACCAAGTTCACAAAGGAAGGTGTGGTTGACAAGTACAAAGCGCGACTCCTGGCGAAAGTTTACGCACAGCAAAAGCGGGAGCACTACGATGAGACATTTGCTCCCGTCGCCAAGTTCACAAGCATCCGGGTGATCCTTACGGTGGCGGCCGCAACGGACATGGAGCTCCACCAAATGGACGTAAAGATGGCCTTCCTCAATGGCATCATAGACAAAGAGATCTACATGGAGGTGTTGAAGGGGGTGGAGGCGCCACAGGGCAAGGTGTGCAAGGTACAGAAGTCCTTGTACGGGCTTAAACAATCACCCAGATGCAGGTACCAACAAATGGACAGCATCATGGCACAACTCGGCATAAGGTGTTGTGAATCGGATCACAGCAGGTACGTGCGGCGCGACAAGCAGCTCCATCAGATTGTCCCACTCTACGTGGACGACCTGATTTTGTGCTCGACGGATGTGCCGAGCCTACAGCGGCTGAAAGAGCAACTGAGTAGTAGATTCCAGATGTCGGACATGGGGGAGCTGGAGTACTACCTCAAGGTGAGTATCACACTGAACCGGAGGGCAGGCACGCTTAAGCTGGGGCAGGCCAAATACGTGGCCAAGGTGCTGAAGCGGTACGGCATGGAGGACTGCAAAAAAGTTGGCCGTCCGGTCTCCACGACCTGTGAACTAAGTGTGGCAATGGCGCCGCAAACAAAAGAAGAGCGGGAGGATATGGCAAGGGTGCCCTACCAATCGGCGGTGGGCAGCCTCATGTACGCCATGGTGGCAACTCGACCGGACCTGGCCTACGCGGTGGGCCAAGTGAGCATATACGTGGTCGATCCAGGGCCACTACACTGGCAAGCGGTCAAGGGCATCCTCTGCTACCTGCAGGCAATGCGGCATGCGCGTTTGAGGTTCGACGGCAAGGGATGGGCGGACCCTTTGTGTCTTGTCAGCTACACGGATGCAGACTACGCTGGCGATGTGGACAAGCGGAAGTCCACATCCAGCTACATGTTCTTCCTCGCTGGTGCAGCGGTCTCATGGTGCAGAAGGAAGCAGGACTGCGTCGCTACCTCCACACTGGAAGCAGAGTACATCGCGCTGGCCGAGGCGGTCAAGGAGGTGGTGTGGCTCCGCAGGTTGCTGGGGGAGCTGGGCGTGCCGCAACACGAGCCTATGGTGGTGTAAAAGGACAACACTCGCTCCATCTCGCTGACCAACAACCTGACGTAACACAAGAGGACAAAGCACATCGGTGTGCGTTATCACTACGCACGGGACATCATTGAAAATGGGCAGGTGGTGCTGCAGCACTACAGCACGCACAACATGCTTGCGGATTTCTTGACAAAAGCGCAACCCATCGACCGGCACGCATTGAGCGTGGCCGGAATTGGGATGACCAGCTATAATGGGCTGGAGGGTGCAGCAGAAGATGAGTGAGTGCAAGCAGGAGCAGCGGGTATGGCAGGTGCAAGGGGGAGAATGTTGAATATTGCCCCTCCGCATGCCTAAGTGTGGCGCTAGGAGGCGCCGACGAGTCGCCAGAGAGAGGAAATTCCTCGTCGACGAATTTTGCAACTCGAGAATTGCTTGGATCCTAAAATGGAGGATTTATCCTCAAATTTGACAAGTTGTTGAATCCGGTGGAAGTTGTTTCACCAGAATCGGACTAGTAACGAGGGAGATATAGGCTTCCAAAGTTGGGGTGTGCGCGGCGGTTCTGGGAGCCGGCCGTGGTTCGACTTCCGGTGAATAATTGACTGGAATGAGTAACAAAATGCCATCTGGGGATTTTGCTCCGGAAGATCTGCTGCGGCGTCAGATGGATGATCCGCCGGATTTCAGGAGTGCAGTTTGTTGTTGAGGGACTTAGCCAAAATCCTGGCTCATAGTCCGAAACTCAATAGTACAGTGTGTTATTCGGGGACTTGGTCAAAACTCCGACTGGAGGTCCGCGAACAGGTTTCGACTCACATCAATCCCCATCACCAAACTTGATGATTAACTCATCGGCACAGACTCCAAAGGCGCAAGGGGCACCGCCACTACGTGTAGGGCCATCTGCGCTTCCGGAATGGCGTTTTGATAGGTCCTTGATGTGTGAGGGCGCTTCAGCGGGCGACGTGGTGCGCGCTGCCAACTGAGCTGCTGGTTTGTGGTTCTGCGACTCGACTAATGTAGCGGAAGCTATGGTTATTAAAATCGTGCACGGTTTGGTGCGTTGGACAGCTCATGACTAGCCCTAGAAATGTTCAGATCATGTGCATGTTCAAAAACTAGTGGAAAATCGTGTTCTTCCCGTCGCAAAAGTGACTGTCTCGCATTTGTTTTCAACTGCCAGAAACATAACATGAGGCGACCAGAAAGCTCACGCTTAGACTCAGAACCACCTGCACAAAACATAGCCATGACCACAGAGGACCCTTCGGGCCACGTTGGAACCACACTCCGGTTCCTGACACAAAGCACGGCTAGTTGCAAAGGGGTATGCGCAGACTAAGGGTGTGGATGACATTGAGACATTTGCACCTTTCACGAAGTTCCCATCCATCCGAGCGATCCTCGCACTTGCAGATGCAACTAACTGGGAGGTGCACCAAATGGATGTGACTTGTGCGCTTCTGAATGGTGACCTTGAGGAGGATGTGTACATGGAGCAGCCAGAGGGGTATGTGGTGAAGGGAAAGAAGGATTTGGTGTACAAGCTTGTGAAGGCCCTCTACGGCCTGAAGCAAGCCCCGCAAGCATGGTACCACAAGATGGATGAGCAGTTGGCTGGTCTTGGATTTTTGCATAGTGAAGCAGACCATGCTGTCTATGGGCGCACACAAAAGGAAAGCCAGATCATCATCTTGCTCTATGCTGATAATCAGCTCATTGCATCTGACTCCAAGTCTCTTTTGGACGATGTGAAGCAGTCCCTTGCTGCCAGGTTGGACATGAAGGACATGGGAGAGCTCAGTTACTACCTTGGCCTTCAGGTCAAGCGCGACCGGCAGCAGCAAGCTTTGGAGCTGTTGCAGAGCACGTACGTGAGCGACATCGTTAAGCGCTTCAACTTGGCAGGAGCGCGCAAGGCAGCTACACCTCTGGAAGTGGGAGCGAAGCTGAGCATGACGCAAACTCCCAATTGCAGGCAGGAGAACGGCTGCATGGAAGCAGTGCTGTACCAAGCAGCAGTTGCAAGCCTCATGTACGCAGCAGGCGGCATGCGCCTCGACATCAGCCAAGCAGTGGGAGTTCTCAGCAAGTTTTGCGCGAATCCGGGCGTGCCGCATTGGGAGGCGGTTCAGCGGGTGTTGCGCTACCTGGACAGCAAGAGCAGCCTTTGCCTCACCTTCAGCGGAAACAACAGCCCCATCCTCATTGGCTACAGTGAGGTAGATTGGGGAGGTGACCTGGACACAAGGAGGTCGACAAGTGGGTTTGTGTTTGTGCTTGGGGGAGGTACAATCAACTGGAGGAGCAAGAAGCAAGAGTGTGTTGTCCTCTCCTCCGCCGAAGCAAAGTACATTGCCCTGAGTGAAGCAGAAAAGGAAGCTGTGTGGCTGCGTGAGCTGCTAGCAAGCCTTGGACAGCAGCAGACCATAGCCACCACCATCTACTGTGACAACATGAGCGTCATTGCTCTGACAAAGAGCGGCGAGTTTCACGCCTGCACCAAGCACATCGAGTTGCGGTACCACTTCATCCGCGAGCTCGTGGCAAAGCAGGTGGTGCAGATCAAGTTCTGCCCTTCAAGCATGATGCTGGAAGACTTTCTAAACGAGCCGCTGGCAGCGCACCACTTTCAGCAGCTGAGGGGACATTGTGGACTTGTGTGATTTTTATTCTCGCAAAGTGGGAGAATGACGGATATGAGAGTGCCAGAAAGTGACAAAAACAGGTTGCTCGATAAAAATCATCTGGCATAAAAGTTGCTTAGAGGATATTTTACAGGTTCCAACACACTTTACGGAACTCGATTCGGAGTCCGTTTGAGTGAGATATGGATTTCGAAAGTTTGGAGATCATGGGTCGGGTTCAAGTGATGACTTGGCATCTCCGTATTCACATAACCTTTTGATGACCCGGGGAGGACACTTTTCCAGCCAACATCGGGCAGGGTTAGAGGTGATACCCATATTACTGGCGCACCCTATGAATGCACTTGCAATGAGAGTAAAAGGACACCAAAACATCAATTTTTCAATGTTTCTTTGATTGGATGTTTTCAGCTCTCCTTAAAAAAAAAAAAAGAATATACAGCCCACTGTTAAGGGAGCAAAAGCTTGATTACGGGCCTGTCTTGAATGTGAAATGATTTATTGGTTTTTAAGTGGAGCAGGGAATATGGTATCTCTCTTGGCGGTGGTTTGTAGAACACAGAGCATACCAGTATCTGTACAACGCAAAGAATTTTCCATAACTGTGCTCCAAACCAGAAAGTGGAAGGTTACCAAGAAAATGGCCCTAAGAGCTGGTCATCAAGAAATCTTCTGTCAGCACTTCAGGATATGGCAGATGAAGCTGAGGCTGTCAAGATAGGCATGGAATGTCAAAGCATCCCATTGAGTGAGTGACAAGAAGTCCAGAGGTTACTGTGATCAACACAAATTGGTGGTGGTTGGGGTTAACATCAAGTAGTTTTGGGCCTCTGCATGGAGATTTGGTAGAGTTTCAATGGAAACTCTTAAGGTGATACTATACTGTAGTAAATCATGTTATGGAATGTATTCATTGTCCTCCCTACGTTACAACTTGTGCAACGTTTGGCTAGTGGGTGTTGGGCTAGCAGTAAGGGGAATGGGGGCGGGGGGGGGGGGGGGGGGGGGGGGGAGGGGAGGGGACATGATAAGTATGTAAGACTGTTCTTGCTGTTACACAATGTTTCAAAAATTGAAAGACGTCTGCAGGTTAACCACAAACTATTTCATGCTTGCTCCAGGATTGAAATCAAAACGGGAAACTAGTTCTGTATCGTACGCAGGCTTTAAGGAGCCCATTCACTCTAAAAGCAAACTGGACACATTTGCATATGTATCCCCTGCAGTATCTTATGTAAACACATCTTCCGATAGAGCACCTGCACTCCAATTTTTTTTTCGTCTTCAAAGAACAAGCTTCTCTTGCAAGGTCTCTCCTTGTACCTTTGCATTTCTTTTTTCCTGGTGGCTTTCTTGGAGGAGGGGGGTGATGAGGAGGAGGAGGAGGGGAAGAAGAAGGGACAGAAGGAAGGGTAAAAGGTGGTGGTATGGAGGGAGGTAAAACTGCAAGTGGTGGAGGGTTGGGAGACTGAGATATTGGTTCTGGTTCAGTGGGAGGTGGAATTTCAGGTGGTGAAGGACTGGAATTCAGAGCAATCGGTGGTGGCATGGTGAGTTCTAGAGTTTCAATTGGTGGAGGGCTTGCAGACAGAGACATTGGTGGTTCCGTGATGGGTGGTGAGTTCTCTACCGGTGGAGGGCTTGAAGAAGGAGAATATGGTGGTGGCATGGTGGGTGGTAGCATTTCTAGTGGAGGGGTAGAAGAAAAATAATTGGGTGGTAGTGAGGAGGGTGGAGGAGTTTCGGGTGGTGGAGGGCTGGAAGAAAGAGGTATAGGTGGTGGTATGGTAGGAGGTGAAATTTGGAATTGTGGAGGGCTAGAAGAGAGGGAATTTGGTGGTGGCATGGTTGGTGGTTGAGTTTCAGGTGTTGGAGGAAAGGAAGGAAGAGAAATTGGTGGTGGTATGTTGGGAGGTGGCATTTCCAGGGGTGGAGGGCTGAAAGGCAAAGAAACTGGTGGTTGCATGGTGGATGGTGGGATTTCGGGTGGTGGAGGGATAAAAGAAAGGGAATTTGGAGGTGGCATTTCAAGTGGTGGAGGGCTTGAGAGCAGGGAAATTGGTGATGGTACACTGGGATTTTCCACGGGTGGAGGGCTTGAAGGCAGGTACAATGATGGTGGCATGGTGGCTGGTCGAGTTTCTGGTGGTGGATGGCTGGAAGTCTGGGAAATGGGTGGCAGTAATGTAGGTGGTGGAATTTCTACTGGTGGAGGGCTGGAAGGTGGGAGAATTGGTGATGGTATGGTTGGAGGTGGCATTTCAAGTGGTGGAGGGATTGTCGACAGAGAAACTGGTGGAGGCATGTTTGGTGGTTGAGTTTCGGGTGGTGGAGAGATGGAGGGAAGAGAACTTGGTGGTGTCATGGTGGGAGGTGGAAATTCGAGTGATGGAGGGATTAAATTCATAGAAATTGGTGGTGGCATGATGGGAGGTGGAATTTTGAGAGGTGGAATATTGAGTGGTGGAGGGCTTGGGAGCAGGGAAATTGGTGGTGGAGGGCTTGAAGGCACAGAAGTTGGTGGTGGTGGGATGGGAGGTAGATTTTCAAGTGATGGAGGGATGAACGCTGTAGAAATTGGTGGTGGTTTGATGGGAGGTGGCATTTCAAGTGGTGGATTGCTTGATGGCACAAGAAATGGTGGTGGTATGGTGGGAGGTGGAATCTCAGGAGGTAGAGGACTGGAAGACAGGGGAAATGGTGGTGACGAGGTGGTTGGTGGCATCTCAAGTGGTGGAGGGCTGGAAGATAGAGCAATGGGTGGTGGCATGGCCGGTGGAGGAGGGCTCAAGGAAAGGGGAATCGGTGGTGGTACGGTGGGTGGTGGAATGTTGAGGGGTGGAGGGCTGGAAGAAAGGGAAACCGGTGATGGTATGGTCGGAGGTGGCATTTCAAGTGGTGGAGGGATTGTAGACGGGGAAACCGGTGGTGGCATGGACTGCGGTAGAGTTTCGGGGGGTGGAGGGATGGAGGGAAGAGAAATTGGTGGTGGTACGGTGGGGGGTGGAAATTCGAGTGGAGGGCTTAAAGTTGTAGAAATTGGTGGTGGTGCGATGGGAGGTGGAATTTCAAGTGGTGGAGGGCTTGGAGGTACCAGAATTGGTGGCGGTATAGTTGGAGGTGGAGTCTCAGGAGGTGGAGGGCTGGAAGACAGGTGAAAAGGTGGTGCCATCGTGGTTGGTGGTGTCTCAAGTGGTGGAGGGCTGGCAGATAGAGCAATGGGTGGTGGCATGGCCGGTGGTGGAGGGCTCAAGGAAAGGGGAGTCGGTGGTGGTACGGTGGGTGGTGGAATGTTGAGAGGTGGAGGGCTGGAAGAAAGGGAAATCGGTGATGGTATGGTCGGAGGTGGAATTTCAAGTGGTGGAGGGATTTTAGACGGGGAAACCGGTGGTGGCATGGACTGTGGTGGAGTTTCGGGTGGTGGAGGGATGGAGGGAAGAGAAGTTGGCGGTGGTATGGTGGGGGGTGGAAATTCGAGTGGAGGGCTTAAAGTCGTAGAAATTGGTGGTGATGCGATGGGAGGTGGCATTTCAAGTGGTGGAGGGCTTGGAGGTACCAGAATTGGTGGCGGTATAGTTGGAGGTGGAGTCTCAGGAGGTGGAGGGCTGGAAGACAGGTGAAAAGGTGGTGCCATCGTGGTTGGTGGTGTCTCAAGTGGTGGAGGGCTGGCAGATAGAGCAATGGGTGGTGGCATGGCCGGTGCTGGAGGGCTCAAGGAAAGGGGAGTCGGTGGTGGTACGGTGGGTGGTGGAATGTTGAGGGGTGGAGGGCTGGAAGAAAGGGAAATCGGTGATGGTATGGTCGGAGGTGGCATTTCAAGTGGTGGAGGGATTGTAGACGGGGAAACCGGTGGTGGCATGGACTGTGGTGGAGTTTCGGGTGGTGGAGGGATGGAGGGAAGAGAAGTTGGCGGTGGTATGGTGGGGGGTGGAAATTCGAGTGGAGGGCTTAAAGTTGTAGAAATTGGTGGTGATGCGATGGGAGGTGGCATTTCAAGTGGTGGAGGGCTTGGAGGCACCAGAATTGGTGGCCGCATAGTGGGAGGTGGAATCTGAGGAGGTGGAGGGCTGGAAGGCAGAGGAAATGGTGGTGCCATTGTGGTTGGTGGTGTCTCAAGTGGTGGAGGGCTGGCAGATAGAGCAAGGGGTGGTGGCATGGCCGGTGGTGGAGGGCTCAAAGGAAGGGGTATTGTCGGAGGTGGCGTTTCAAGTGGTGGAGGGATGGTAGAAAGAGAAACTGGTGGAGGTATGCTTGGTGGTGGACTGTCGGGTGGTGGCATCGTTGGTGGTGACATTTCGAGTGGTGGTGGGCTGGACGACAGCAAAATTGGTGGTGGCATGGTTGGAGATGTTGATTTGAGCGGCGGAGGAATGAAAGACAGAGGGAATGGTGGTGGTGGAATTGGAAGCGGGGGACTTGGAGAATCTGGAGGCGGCTGGTCAGGGGAGAAAGGATTCGGAGGTGGCAGACTGGATGATGAAGGTGCATCAGGTGGCAGGCCGGAAGGTTCAGAAGTAGGTGGCTGGCTAGTAGTTTGAGAGCTAGGAGGTGTTGCACTGAAGCATGGAGGACTGGGAGAGGCCAGATTAGGAGGGGTTGCACCTACGTTGACATCTGATGGACTTGGTGGAGGAGGACTCAGATTTGGTACCGGGATGCTGAGGGGTGGAGGAGGAGGAGGGCTGGAACTGGGGGGTGGTGCAAAACAATTCACACAGAAGCTTGAGCATTTCCCACAGAAGACAGAGCTTCTGTAAACAGCAGTGTAGGCAGGGCAGGCTTGAGAGAATGCCGCTGGGCATGGTAGGTCAGTGTTGCTGCAATGAAACAGAAGGCCAGGATTGGAAAAGAGATGTGCATGGTTTCTTGACAGTGTGTTGCAATGCAGTGGTGCATGATTGACAAAACCAGGAACAGAGGTCTGACCATGAAAGAATTTCTGGCCAGAGGAAACAGTCTGGCCATATCCTTCAACATTCAGAGATGCAAGACATGGTTCTGAGCTTGCCCAAGATTCAATGGAGAGAGAGATGGATAGAAAGAGAGATAGAGAGAGAGAGAGAGAGAGAGAGAGAGAGAGAGAGAGAGGGAGAGAGAGAGAGA
>SZWC01004485.1:35978-58621 GCA_023375785.1 Penium margaritaceum | reverse complement strand
ATATACATATACATATACATATACATATACATATACATATACATATAGATATAGATATAGATATGGATATCGATATAGATAAGATATATACATACAGATGTAGATGAATATATATATATATAGATATAGATATGCATATAGATATAGATATAGATATAGATATAGATATAGATATAGATATAGATATAGATATAGATATGGATATATGTATAGATATATATGTAGATATACATATAGATATAGATATATAGAGATATAGATATAGATATAGATATAGATATATATATATATAGATATAGATATGCATATAGATATAGATATCGATATAGATATAGATATAGATATAGATATAGAGATAGATATAGATATAGATATAGATATAGATAGAGATATAGATATAGATATAGATATAGATATATATATATATAGATATAGATATGCATATAGATATAGATATAGATATAGATATAGATATAGATATAGATATAGATATAGATATAGATATGGATATATGTATAGATATATATGTAGATATACATATAGATATAGATATATAGAGATATAGATATAGATATAGATATAGACATAGATATAGATATAGATATAAATATAGATATAGATATAGATATAGATATAGATATAGATAAAGATATAGATCTAGATATACATATAGATATAGATATAGATATAGATATAGATATAGATAAAGATATAGATATAGATGTAGATAAAGATAAATATATAGATATAGATATAGATATAGATATAGATATAGATATAGATATATATATATATAGATAAAGATATAGATATAGATATAGATATAGATATAGACATAGATATAGATATAGATATAGATATAGATATAGATATAGATATATATATAGATATAGATATATATAGATATATAGATATAGATATAGATGTATATATAGATATAGATATAGATATAGATATAGATATAGATATAGATATAGATATAGATATAGATATAGATATAGATATAGGTATAGATATGGATATAGATATAGATATAGATATAGATATCCAGAGATATAGATATAAATATAGATATAAAAATAGATTTAGATATGGATATAAATATAAGTATGGACACATGTAGATATAGACATACATATAGATATATAAGAGTAAAAATTTATATTGATTTAAATGTAGATTTGTATTTAGATAAAAGTGAGAAAATGAATACATATGAATATGGGTATAGAGAAAGATGTCAAAAGCTATCCATATAAATGGATGGGCTTTTAAGGTGTTTAGATTAGAATTATATTTTTATCATACCTTGGAAATTGGAATACATAGAATATACATGCATGGTTTTGAGAAGAAAAGTTTGAAAACTATGAGATTTGTTTTCATAGATGTCTCACTTTTGATATGGTTAAAACATTATTTAACACTATTTCTTCATTTTTCTCGGATTTCATGATACTGAAAGGTTTTAGTGAAATTTTATGTTTCCGTTTTAATTGTTTGGTTTGTTCGATGGTATACATGGAATATCCTAAGAATGTTATGTGATGAGGAAGTTGATGTTTATTGAGTGTCATATGTGTGGCCTTTATGTGTGCAAGGGGGTATGCTTGGTGGTTTCCCTCCTCCTTTCTTGCTTGATTGCGATTGTCGGTGAGGGAATGATGGTTTTGGTTCTTTCCTGGAATGCGGGCTTCCTATAAATCTTCGGATATGTAACAAACTCAATCTTGTTGTGCCAGTTGTCCTGATTCGTTCTCTATTGCTTTTTGGCATCATCTTTCTGTAATGTTTATCTCTGCGAAACATAGATTGTGCAAGCTTATACTTAGTCAGATTCGTTCTCATCCGCTTTGACGCGAGGATAAGCTCGCACCATTTATGCTGCAAAATGTTAGTTGGCACCATTTTTGGACATTTCGTACTAGCTCGCACCATTTATGTCTTCGCTGGCCGTTGGCTAAGCAAGCTATCGCGCCAGCGCGAACGAGCGAGAGACGGGTCAACGGCTGCGCGCCTGTCTAACTCTGCCCGCGCCTGAGGATTCCCCCGCGCCAACTCTTGCGAGCCGTTGGGCCGTAAGGCCAACGCATGCAGGCAGCGAGCAGAAGAGGATCAAGGGAAAATCCGACCCGAATGGTGGTGGCCAAGGTTCTTTGGGCCAGAGATGGCCATTGCACCTATCCCCCGATGATGCCAGCATCTGAACGTGTCGAGGAAAGATGGACGATGGCATAGAGCTCTAGCCACATACACAACATGGCGAACAACACGGTACTATTCGTACCACGTTGTACCGTACAAACCAATGATAACGAGTCCTATTAAACGATCCAAATACAACCAAATAATGACAAACAAGAAAACATCTGACAACTTGATGAATCCTCACGGTGGAATTCAAGCTAGGGGTGTGGATCAACTGTTGCAGATTTTTCGTTTCGCTGACTCAATAACAATACCTAATGTCAAGAGTTTCTTGACCGATTTCACACCGCTGAGCATTTGCATGGCGTGGACTGAACATTAGAAACATTTTTGTAGAAGGGACAAGAAATGTCTGACAGAAGATACCAACCAATATACTTTCAAATTCGGAAATATTTTTATGGATGAAAAATCTATGGCTACATTCATTGGTCAATCCAAGCAGTTGTCTTCCTCCTCATACAGGAAAGTACTGTCTCATTAGGTTGACCACCAGGCAAAAATATTTGGAAGTCCGGAGAGTTGATTCCAAAAAGGGAAGGCTTAGCTTTCTACCTCTACGAGTCGGGACACTGTTTTCAACCTTCACGCGCACTATTGGGTCGATTCCGGACGTGCCCAAAGATCCGAGGTGCACAACGAAGGTCACCAAAAAACTCCCCCTCCAACCACATCCCCCCCAACCCCACCCCGACCCCACCCCTAAGCTATTACCACCAACCTGCCCCCCGCAATCCCCCTTCCATCCAAACCTCCATTCCAGAGCTTCCGTAGTCTCCCCGTACCGAATGCACACGCTGCATTCACAACATGCGGGGTTTTCCGCCATGGTTGGCGACATTGTCCTACTACGCAAGCATTTTTTCAATACCTGACATGGATAAGTATAAATCATGGATAAAATTGTATCCATGGTTTATACTTTCTTTCCATGTATAGAGTACATTTTGAAAATTTTCCCCTTCACATTATTGGAGAACTAGATGGTTTGCACATTTAAGGGATGCGTGTAGATTAAAGTGAGAATGAGTAAGTGTCCTCTAATTAGGTTTAGAATCGGTTTACAACATAAGGAATGCCAAAAAATGAATGGCGCATGGTTTAGGACTTGGGTGATTAAAACTTTCAATGCGCATAAGGTCACCATATTGGGAGCAGAGGAACAAGAATGTTTCCCACAAGTTCTTGTTTCTTGCAATGAAACGGCGCGCATCTCTACCAACATCATTGAGACAATCAAGACTTGTATTGAATTGTCCGATGTGAAATGGCAAGATTTACTTATCAAAGACAAAAGCGTTTGTACAAAACTCTTCCATAAAAAACTAGTGCTCGGTAGATTTTTTCAGCGTGCCCTAGACACAATGGTTTTAAAATTGAGGATGCTTTGCATGTTGCACTATAATCTAAAAGACAAAATCATGCACGCATGGATTTTTGGGACTCGTTTCTGTAGCGAAGGAACACTTTTTCAATTCCTCCACTAACGAATTTTTTACTAAAGAAATTCTTAGTGTTAAAAGATTTTTACACTTCAATACATGGGAAAACAAGACAATTTTCTTAAAGAAAAGGCCAACTTGTGATCTATCTATAGAAGAAAATATCTCTTTTTTCCCAAACCACTATGTTCTAACACAAATGATAAACAATAATTTGTCCCTTACATACAAGAATAAGAGGAACATAGTAGTTGGTGGTAAGGAAGAACAAAGCATTGGCCCAAAATCTCTTTCCCTAGCCCTCGTAAACAGATTGATCCTTTCATGATTCTAATATCATAAAAAAAGCCTTGAGTCTGTCAACAAAGAGACCTTGACAAGTAATCCACGTCAAATACTGAGCTTAGATGCATTTGAAGTTTGTGCCATAATGCTCTGCTCTTATTTAAAAAAAAACTAAAACAAGATAATTTCACAATATGAAGGTAACATCAATCACTCAAATGTTAGTTTTTTTAGAGAGCTAGATCCTTAAACTCAAAATTGAGTAAGCACGTAATATCTATTGATCATGTGGTTTTTTTTGCTTTATAATGTTCATAAGCAAGAGACTAAGATCTTAACCAAGAAAAGAATCGGCATGAATCTGAAATAGACAATGTAAACATTATGTGATACAAAAAGACGATAGACAAAGACTATGAAAGCCAAACATAGTGAAACTTTTGTTTTCGCGTAATGGCTATGACACATCATTGTGAAATGATCAAAGGAGAGATATTCAAGGGGCAAGACAAGATTTTAACACATTGGTATGCCATCTCAGAAACAACATTATCTTTATATATACAACAACTATAATCATAGACTTTTTGGTACATTCCTGCATAAGGAAAAAGTGGATTTTGAAATGTTTTGTTCATGACATGAAAAGTTGATGTACAATCATTCCGAAAACGATCTTTGATGAATCATCACTAGATGGGAATTAAATGGTATTACACCACTACTAGGATACATGAAAATGATAATGCTACCTGTTCATTGTATCAACATGTAAAACTAAAGGTCACACTACCCTCTTGTGAGACAAAAAGTAAATAGACGATTTTTTTAAAACTTCAACCGTATCATGCATTTTTTACGTTTTCTAAAATAAAACTTGAGTAGATGGTCAAAATAACCAGTTTTTTTGGTAAAATCCTACATATATGCTAAAGATGCAAAAACATCATACATTAAAGGGAAACCGTCTGAGTTTATGTATGTTTGTTTCATGAAGACATCCAAAGCCAAGACAACTCCAAGAAAGTTTAAAGATGATACTTTCCCCTTTTCAATGGAAAATATCTTTCTTAAATCTTTGTGTAAATACACTGTCTTTCCCATTTTTGACATGTATTCTATCGAATACATAGACATTTATGTGTGGAGTGCAGAATTTCAATCACAAATGAGAGTTGCAAATAGTTCGCAATTAGAGCTATTATATGCAAAACAACTAAAGTTATTACACGAATCTATAATTGGATGATGTTTATTCATGCTGATACATTTTACTCTCCTATATTTGTTTTGGAGGCTAAATGAACAAAACAAATCTCTTTTTTGCACCTGTACTTCTACGCAAAGAATTTCATTTTTCTCAACCCAAAATGATGAAACGTTTTTAGATACTAAATCTTTTTGTGTTGTGCATTTTGTTTCCATTCATGGAGGTAATCAACAAAATGTTTTAAAAAAAACCAAAGTCACTGAAAGACTGTAAAATAGGTTTCAAGTTACGATTTGATGACATCGAGATACTCGATGTCATCTTTGAGATACTCGTGTTCCATCTTTGAGATGGAACACGAGTATAGGAAGACTTTTCATACATCAAAATCAACCTAGTAAGAGGCAAACCCATACATATAACATGAAGGTACTAATCATGGCCCATGTTTAAGAAATGTGTATTTAATGAGATTTAAAAAGAATATTGGTAGGAAGTTAGTCACACCTTGAAAACAATGGAGGCATCCTCTTGCCAAACTTTGCATGTATTAGTAGGCTAACTCAATTCTCCTTAATAAATGTGGTCAAGCATTGGTTTAAAAAGTTCTTCCAAGACAATGAAGGCAAGGGATGCCTGTACGCTAGTTTGAAATCTTGATATGTGTTTTGGCGTTTTTTTCTCCTTGTCCGGCTTCCTTTTACAAGTGTTTACTGGAATGTTAAGAATGATCCATAAAAGTGATTACTTTGCAATTTAATTAGAGAGGAGTGACCATATACCCTCATGTTTCTCGATATCTAGTGCCATATCCACGTTTTGCACATTAACCACGCCATAACCAATTTCGGAACTTTTTGCTTCTTCATAAACGCTATATCCAGTGAACACGCAAAAGAATGGTTTTATGTTTGCGCGGGCTCCGCGCGCGCAAACATAGAAAACCCTAAATCCGCAAATGGGGGTTTGCGAGTAGAAAACAAATAGAAGAAAAGGCAAATCGCTCGATCGCGATTCTCGCAAGGGGGGAGGGCGAAGCTACGGGGGTGACACATTGCCCCCCTCTCTTCTCTTGATCAGCGACTTCAGACGCCCATCGGGCATGGCCATAAAAATAGATATGGCGTAGTTATTTTTTAAATTAATGGATATGGCGTCGTTTGTATTTAAGTTACGGATATCTCAGGCTTTTGTTGACGCTTGCGCGGATATATGAACCATTTGCCCATTTATTTATCCTTAAAAATTATTCCTCCTTTGCTTAGTAGACCCCTTTCCCAGATCATCCTTCTTCCAAAGTAAATATTCTACTCCAAAATGGTCCTTTGAAAAAGGTCTGTTGTGTATACAAGCATTCAAGTACATTTGTTTTGTAAATGCTTGCACTTATGCATAATGATCACCATGGTAGAAATTCAATCAGTTGGATAAATTTGTCAAGAAAACCAAATAGTAAAGATAATCCACAATAGAACCATATGGCTATCATCATGGAAGCTCGCCCATGACACAAAAGTGCATCGAATATTATATAAGATCTGACTCATTCTTTTCAATGACCTAAGATGACGTCGTTAATTATGTAGCATTGGAGAAAAAATGTTGTGGGTCTGATTTCCACTAACATGTGAACTAAAAAAAATCCTTTATTACGAAACAAATTCTATGATTGATTCAATAAAATTAATGGAACAAAAAACCCTTCATTTCATTTCAACTCTTCAATTTAAGTGTAGAACATGTAGCATGCCAAGGGGATGAGGAATTTGTTTATTCAAGGCAATCTACTTATTGCTGCCATGATGAGATGATGTTTATAAATCATATTGATAAACTTGTAATTTTCAAAATTAAGTTATTCAAAGAAGGAGATTATGATGTTAGTTGGAGTGCTTTTTGACGTGGAACTAGAATTTCACCTGTTTGCTGATCAAGAATAAACTCATTCTTCATTTTCTCCTTTAACACCACCGGTGTGCACAATCAGACATTTCTATGCATGGTGTCTCAAGAAGAGGTCTACGCAAGTGGTATCTTTCCTCACCCATCTGTTTTTGGTGAATTAAGTTTTAATTAACATTCTATACCATCATTGTTCATCGTAAGATTTTTTTTGAATTCTCCATCCAGGGAATCAAATCTAGCTGTTGTTGGAACAGTAAAGATAAACATAAAAGTATTTTTTCCTCTTTTTCAAATAATATATTTCCGTTTTGATGATATCAGAATAAAAATATACAAGTTTTTTGTTTAAATCATTTCACAAAAAACATAGAAATTATTAGTTGGGAAAAGCCCATCCCAGATTCTACAAGAGAAAGTTGGTCAGCTAGGTTACGATTAAAACCTCACTCACCGCCCCATTGGGAAGGCAAATAGTATGTGCTCTAGACCCATCACCTCATTCAGAATGCTTTATTTCTTCAATTTTCTGGCTGCTATAGATGCAGGTTTCTTTAATTTCAAACATTCGTTATAACGGGATGCAACCTGACAACTGCACCCTCTTCTTTCACAGGATTCATTGTCAACCTTGAGCATTTCAACCATAACAGTTTAAACAGCCTCAATCTTGTACAAGTATAATGGTGTGTGCTTTTCCATAACTTCTTGTGGTGAAGGTTTATAGTGCAACTTGTTTTTCGCTAAATGAATGCAGTCCATGTTATAACCTAGTTTTTCTTTCAACTTTCTGTAGTAAGAAAGAATCATTTAAGTTGAGAAACCAGATATTCAATGCAATTTCTTAAACTTGTGAGCGTTTAATCTAAATATTGTAATCTCTTGGCTGTTTAAAGACATACCTTTCCTCCTACTCGTGAAACCAAATTCTTTTGCTTAGAAGTTTTCTGAGTAAAGTCTTGTAATCACATGTTATTCACCACACACAGATTATCATGAATTTCATTTGAATTCACATGGATTTTTTTCACAAAACGTTTTCAACGAAATTTTGATTGTTTATAAAGTACGAGGTCTTTCATAAACTCTAAGAAACACCTTTCATGCATCATGAGTCTAATGTGCATGCTAAACCAAGTATTTGTCTAGGAAACTCTACTATAGTGAGACGACGTGCATGTTACAACAATTAGTCCCTTACATTTAACCCATATTCTTGATAAAAGTGGAAAGCCATGATTCAAGACACATCAAGTTATGATGCCACTTCTTTTTTCCTCTTCAAACTTGTACTGAATGATGATCATACAAGCAATAACATTTCAGCAAAATCATGATCTTCATGCAAATATGTTTTCTAATAAATTATTTCTTTTTGAAAGATGTATTGCAACATTGTTTTGAAATAGTGTTTTGCATCATTTCAAATTTTAATTTGATTAAGTGGTAACTATGAAAGGCGAAGCTTTGAAATTTAACTTTTTTAATGAAAGAATCTATTTCTATAAATATACGTAGGATGTTTTCTACCTTGGAGTTACAAGGAAGAAGGCCGCTATCTCTTCGATACAATTAAGCACATTAAATCATATACGGAACTTTGTACTCCATAAATTGTTCATTAGCATAGTTTTAAATCTTCAAAATACATTGCAAGCTATGAAGTAGTCGGAATTTTGAGATGGATCAAAAAAACCAGTCCATGATCAAACTCCTTTTGAGTGTCATTCTCATAGGCAAAGTTCTTTACTCTAAAACAGGAACTTTGGTTCAGTGTACCATGCATGTTTTGTAAAAAAGTTGATTTTGTTCAAGTTGCTAGCCCCAAATCTTTCCCTTTGTTTTTTAAGAAGGTTTTGTTAAGTGTCTCAAGAGTCTAAAGGGAACAACGTATGTTCTTCAGCCTTCCAAACGCAAGATTCCTAAGATGTATTAGTTTTGATTATGGTATAGTCAAGTTTTATGTTCATAAGCACATAGTACTTGAGTCATACCATGACAAAATTTCAACCTCCTTACCCATTGCATACTCCTTAAAACATATTATGTCTGGCAATGGGCTCGTGTTGTTCAACGTTTTTATGATGTGAATGGAAAATAAGAAATTTAGGGGCAAACCATTTACTTTGTGATGGAGTAGGTAGTTATCATGGTAAGGTGACAAGTTTCCTTTCAATAAATTGGAGAGGCTTTAGTGCTTGCGATATATACAGAGCTTTGCTATATCAGATAAAGGCACTTGAATAACTTGAATATTTTTCCATTTCCTTCATTGGTTTCTTACCGATATCTCTGTTTCACAACTCTTTGTTATCCAACTTGTAGAATGCATTCTTGATGTCCAACCTTTAGCAACGCATGCTTGGTATAGAATCCTTATACTTAATCATCTTCTGCATTTTCACAAAAAGCATTTAGCAAACTATGTTAAAGAATCCAATAGAGGTATAGGCATCAAGGGAGCTATTTCTTGAACTTCTTAGGTAGAACTTATTTGTTAAAAGTTCCAATTCTAGGTTGTGCCATTGGTTTTATTGTAAAAACCCATTGCAAAACATGGATGGATCTGAAAGGATGTTTTTTCTTCCAACTTCCTTCCTTCATTTAATTGTTGTACTTTATGTTGAATGTTTTTGTTCAATTTCCCATGAAACTAACTCTTTGATTGTCACTTGCAATAGAAGAAGTGAAGAAAAAGTATTATTGAGGACGATTTTGTGTTGCATAATTCTGACATGTGCATGAATTTCTAAGCTATGTGTGTACATTGATGTGTTTGTGACTCTTAATTGCATTATACATCATCTTTCCCCTTGGATTACAGCTTCAAGTATCAAAGATGGCTTATGTAGTGGTGCTCTTTTATTTCTTATACATGGCCACACGCTCATTTTGGTCAACCATGATGCACATAACCATGGGTACAATTGTCTTTCTTGTTCAATCTAGTGTAAGTGAATCACACTTTGAGCACTCATTCTAGAAAATCAATACAACATTTACATAAAAAGACTGAAAAAAGACGTGGTGGTCAGATTCACATCCTTGATATCATAAAGAAAACAATTGCATTTTTAATCTTGACAATGAATTAGAACTAGAGGTCGTAATAATCCCATAATTTCATGTTAAGGTTTTATTTAAAAAAATCAAGCCTATGGTAACATTTGTTATTAGCTGTTTGTATTTTTCCTTTGAAACATGGAGAGTCGTGTAGTAATAGATTCAAAGCATATATAGTTCAAGCTTGTTGTCATCAACCGTGTACTTTAGTATCATTTCTTGTACAATCATGTTTGGCACATGATTTCATTTTTTGATTCATTTCTACCACGTGTCTAGCCATTCAAAATTGTCATTTTCCTTTTCCAAGTACGATGTGCATGCAACTTCCTTAATTGTAATTATTTTCATTTGTAACACCATTTATTCTATGTTAGATGGCAAAATCAATAGCCATATGGTGCACATTTCCTTATGCTTAAAACATGACATCTTTGCTGTTTTAGTTACCCGCATTAAAGAAATGCAAATTACGTCTTTTTTGTGCATTTCCACTCCATCATTAACTTTCATATGAAACGTTAAATGTGTGATTCAAATACAGTTAAAAAGGGATGGTTTTATTACAACATGGCTTATTGTTAAAATACAGAGAGACCATTCAATTGTCTACAGCTGCGAGATGAGGAGAGTACTTCACATATGAGGGTGTGAACCATCCTAATACTTTCAAGGATTTGGAACTTGCTTCTAAGAGGGAGCATGTGTGCTGACGAAGTTTCCTTGCAAGGTTGTTTTCTGTCAATTCTTTTAGCAAAGCTTCCTCCAACAGTGGATTTCACGGGATGATAAGAGATTTCAAAAAGCCTCTTGCGCCATGCCCAAGCGCTTATACGAAAACCTAGAGTGTAAACATACAGTACAAATGGTAAATGTGAAGCATTTTGTGCTAGTGCACGTACTTTTAACGTGCTCAAAACCGGAACATGCTCAACATGGTTGGTAATTCCTGATCCTCTCTTATGGATGTCAATTCAATCTGGCCCTCCAGGATCTTGTGATACATTGACACTATCTTTAGCTGGCTCATTTCATTATTCTTTAGAAACCACACTAAGAAACAAGTGTGAACTGTGAACTGAACCTCTTGCTTTTTTGTGAACACGTTAATGAATTAAAACTTGATCTTTTAAATGGTTTGACCAAATTTTATTCACGTTTTGTTCATAATAATTTGAACGGGTTGAGTACCTAGAGTGTAAGACGCAATGTTTTTCATAGCTTGTTTTCAAACCTCCCATACAGGTAATGAGCATATTCATCTTCATCCACCACCAAATTCTACTTCACGTAGCCATGTGCATGCAAATAACACAAACAGAAAAAAAAACACACAAATGGGGACACACAAACTTGCACAAACACAAACACACACACACTCTTTCTCTCTCTCTCTCTCTCTCTCTCCCCCTCTCTCTCTCTCTCTCTGTCTCTCCCTCTCTCTCTCACACACACGCAAACACACACAAAACACACCAACATTCACACACACACACACACACATACAAACACACACACACACATATACAAATAAAACAAACACACACACACACACACACACACACTCACACACAAACACACTCACACACTCACAGACAGACACACAAACACACACACACACACACACACACACACACACACACACACTCACACACAAACACACTCACACACTCACAGACAGACACACAAACACACACACACACACACACACACACACACACACACACATACATGTCAACATCTTCAATTTTAGGTAATTGTAAATGTAAAATCAAGGTATCCATTGAAAATCCGTTGTTGAACCCTTACTCCTTTGACAAAGAAACGTTGTGGTTAAATCTATTGAGGCTTTATCACTTTCAAATACACCAAACGAGCACTTGAACCTGTTTTGTATATGCCCCATCCCATGAGTCACTCACCTTCACTATACCAAATAATTTTTCAATCCAAAGGCCTTAACCAACTTAACATTTTTTAAAAGTGGGCATTCAATACACACAATTAGTACCTTGGCAAATCAACGGAACCAAAACTAGGAGTAAAAAGAAACCGTTTCAATATTCAACAATTCGTTTACATGTGAAGGTGGATTCAAACCTCTTTGAAGTATTTGGGAGGCACCTTTTATTCATCATGTTGAGTATAATGTGGTTGATCTAGGAGAAACTTCTAGTTTCTAGAGGGAATGTCATGCGCTTCCTTTTATTCATCATGTTGAATAAAATCTTGTTGATTGCTTGGCTTTTCATAGTTGATGTAATTGAAAATGTGGTAGTTTCTGATGGAAACTAGGATAGCCCTCAGGGAGATGATTTGTCTCACCAAGAACCACCTATACAGGACTAATTGTTTGTGAGGAGTAATAGGTTGCACAGATAGAAATCAAGGAAGCAAATTTAGGTTTGCAGGGAGCGTGAATGTCTCAATCAAATCTTGCGTGAAAATGAACATTGTCAAAGCTTCCTAAGAATCCCTTACATGCCACATTTCACGTAGGGAGCGCCGAGATACATTCTATCAAAGTCTACCCTCTAGCACACTCTCATAGCCTAGCTGGATGATTTGCAGTCACCATGTCACACATGAAACTATGTCAAACACAACTTGCACGACCAATAATCCATGTCCGCACCTTCCTTGAAGTCTCTTTGATGTCCTCCAACATATCTGGCCAACAATCCACCCGCCTTTTGAGCTCAAAGTGCTCAAGTTGTCACTTGAACCCAACCCATGATCTTCAAACTTTGGAAATCCATATCTCGATCACACAAACTATGAATTGAATTCCATAAAGTGCATTGAGACCTGTAAAATATCTAATGTAAAGCTGTTATGCTGGATGATTGTCATCAAGCAAGCTATTTTTGTCACTTTCGGGCACCCCATATCCATCATTCTCCTCCTTCGCGAAAATGAAATTCACACAAGTCCGCACTATCCTCTCAGCTTCCGAAAGAAGTCACAGTGGTCAAGAAGTCTGCCAATATCATGCTTGAAAGGCAAACCTTGATCTATACCACCTGCTTTGCCAAGAGCTCGCCAATGAAGTGGTATCAGAGGTCGATGTGCTTGATGCTGGTGTGAAACTCTTCATTCTTGTTCAGAGCAAAGGCGCTCATGTTGTCACAGTAGATGGTGTTTACTGTGGTCTAATACCATCCAATGTTTGCTAGTAGCTCATGCAGCTAAACGACTTTCCTTGCTGCTTCACTTAGGGCAATGTAGTTCATCTCGGTGGAGGAGAGGGGGATGCACTTTTGCTTCGTGATCTTCCCGTTGATTGCACCTCCCTCGAGCAAAAACACAAACTCACTAGTCAGCCTCCTTATGTTAAGGTCACCCCCCAAATCTGCATCGATGTAGCCATTGAGGATTAAGCTATTGTTGGCGTGTATGGTGAGGCAAAGGATACTACTGCTTTCAAGGTAGTGCAGCATGCACTCAACCGCCTCCCAATGCGGCATGCCCAGATTTGAGCAAAACGTCCAACGCACTCCTAACTCTTGCCTGATATTGAGGCATATGCCGTCTGCTGCGTACATGAGGCTCAAAAATACTTCTTGTTGTGGTACTAATTCCATGTGTTTGATCTCTTTCATGCCATGGGGGGTCTACGTCATGCTCAGCTTTGCTCCAACTTCTTGATGTGTTGCGGTTTTGCGTGCTCCTCCCATATTGAAGCACTTGACCATGTCCCTCAAGTATGTACTCTCTGTGAATAACAAAATTAGCAATAATCCATTGCGCTTGACCTGAAGGCCAAGGTAGTAGTTTAGCGCTCCCATTTCTTTCATGCCAAACTCGGCAATAAGGGAGTGCTTCACATCGTGTAAAAGAGACCTGGAGTCAGATGGAATGAGCAGATCATCAACACAAAGCACAATGATGATCAAGCTTGCCTCTTTCACACACCCATACACTACATGGTCTGCTTCGATGCATACAAAACCAAGCCCATCCGGCTACTCATCCATCATGTGGTACCATCCTTGCGGTTCTTGCTTCAGGTCATAGAGGGCCTTCAAAATTTGGAAATCAAATCCACCTTTCCCTCCACCACATACCCTTTCGGCTGCATCATGTAAACATCCTCTTCGAGGTTACCATTCAGAAATACACACATCACATCCATGTGGTACACCTCCAAATCCATAGTAGCAGCAAAAGCGAAGATCGCGAGGATGGATGGGAACTTTGTGACAGGTGCAAATGTCACAATGTAATCTACACCCTCAGTTGGCGCATACCCCTTTGCGACATACTGGGCTTTGTACCTAAGCACCTTACCATTAGCACCACACTTGCGCATGAAGATTCAGTGGCACTTGATCAACTGGCTGTCACGTAGAGCGTCCTCAAGAGTCGAAGTGTTGTTCTTCATGAGCGCACCATACTCCTTGTCATCTGAGACTTTCCATTCCGCTGCCTTGACACTGCGCATGGCTTGAGCAAATGATTCTCAGTCATCGGTGATGGTGAGAAAGAGAATCTTGAGGTCAGAGGACTTGTGTAAAGATGAAAATTTGCACTCATTCACTAGCTCCTCATGTGGCCTCTGTTTGCATGCTAGGAACTGAGATCGTCTCAATAGCTCCAAAGCACCATTGTACCATACTCGTGGCATGCAAACCTTGGAGGCAGCTACTGTGTGATTCTTTCCTTGTCCTCCTCATTAGGTTTGACTACTAACTCCTTCTCAGCTCTCCCACCTTGTCATTGCCGCTATCACTCCCATCTTTCGCACCGCCCTCTTCTGCTACTGGCTCTTCTCCCACCTCTAGTACAAGTTCGAGATCAAGTAAAACTGCTGACATGAGGCTCAAAGTCTAGCCCTTCATGTCTCTCTGAAAGACGGCGTCACTATTCAGAGCGAGGTTGTAGAGGCGTTATCCCATGGTGTCATAACCAAGGAATGTAGCCTTCACCGACTATACGTCTAGTTTGTTTCAGTTGCCAGCAAGCACATGCATGAATGCGCCACACCAAAAGACTTTTAGGTCTGTTACCATTGGCTTGCGTCCCGTCCACGCCTCCTCAAGTGTCATCAATGGCACGTCGTGCGTGGGACTCCGATTGTTTAGATACATGGCAGTGTTGACTACTTCCGCCCAAAATGTTGGCGAGAGCTCCACATCTGGACCATAATGCGAACACAATCCGTGAGCGTGCGGTTTACGCGTTCAACCACACTGTGTAGAGTTGATGTTCCAATTGGAGTGACATTGTGCGTGCTCACGCGATGCTTCAGGAAGTTGCGAAAAAACTTAGGGAGGTATTCTCCACCAACAGCAATTCAAAGCACCATCAACAGCATGTCACACACATTCTATGCAACAAAAATCCACACATGGAAAGCATCAAAGCACTCATCATTTTGAGTTACAAAGGATACCCACGAGTTCCTCAACATGTCATCAAGGAACGTGACAAATAACAATGTGTGAAAAGGATTGAGATGGCATGGAACCGCATAAATCTGAGTGAACAAGTGACAGAAGATCAACCGCCCCCTGCCCTTCCCTTGAAATATTAGCGTAGGCTTGCTTCCTCTGAATGCAACTCTCAAAAGCCAGTGTAGAAGGTGCCTTCATCCCCTTAAGATCCGGGCTACAAACCATCTCCTACATTGAGATGATGGAAACAAAGCCGAAGTGACCAAGCCCGCGGTGCCATCGGCTAATGTCGTGTTTTCCCTCTCACCACCAACAAAAATTATGCTTCCTTCTTTGATGCCACATGGAGTCTGTGAATTCTGTCCTCCTTGTCCGGTTTTGTGTGCATAATGGCTGCAGGGGAAGAGATGGTGCAACCACCATTCTGAAAGCGAACATGCATTCCTTCCAAGATGAGAGATTCCACAGTCCCGGAACATGGATCAACCCCTGCACACAACGTTCCATGTGCTTAATCTCAACGGAAACACAAAATAGACTCTCACCCTCCCCTATCGCCATTGCACATGGTCGTCCCCCATGTACACCGGACAAGGTTCAATGACAGTGTTAACGCCGTACCACATCTTGTGACACATCATGTGCCGCGTGGCTCTCAAGTTGATGATCCACAACAAGGCGGTGTTGTTGGAGACGTGTAGGACCCAGATAGTTTTCATGAATCCACTCTCCGAATCTCCCACGTTCGCAAAAGTACCGGAAAATTTCTTGCTCCCACTCCTGCCACTAGGTTAGCCTTCACCTTCTGACATTCAATCATCCATTAGCTTGGCTTCTTGCAGTAGTGGAAGTTCCCCTTCTTCCCTTCTCTTCCATTTCCCCCAGTTGGTACATGACCATTCGCACAGTCAGATTCGGTGATGAGAGGAACGTCCAGTCTTCTTCCACCATCTTCTCCCTTCCGTCGCCCCCCCTCAATGAGCAGGCTTTCCTCCACATCGTTGAGGGAGAGCTTGTCCCCACAGTGGTCAAAGGCAAGAATAAGAGGAGTGTAACTGCTAGGAAGGCAAGAAGGGATAGTTAGGCGCTCTATGCAACCTTTGCCTTGGTATATGTAGAGCATTGACTATTTGAAATTTTTCACTTGAAGAGTGTAGAACGAAATCATCAAACTACTATGAATTCTACTCACCTTGTTTTCAATTAGAAGATGCTTACAATTGTGATTGGCAGAAAAACAGCAAAAACATAAGAGTATTAGGAACATGTTTTACCTATCTATGTCATTCAGGGTTCAAGTTTTGCGATTTTTATGCCTCCTCATGACTACTGCAATGAGCTTGCAATGAAGGCCATAGAAATTGTTTTCATCATAGGGGCCATTCCAATTGTTTGTTGTTGACAATCTTAACTTTTTTTCAGTAAGAATTGTTTTCTATATGGTTTTTTGCAAGATGATCAGAGACACCACAGCATGATTTGATTTAAGAACATGTGATTTAAGCACTGATTAGAACTTTTCAAAAACGTTTCTGGAAAACCTCGTGCCTATGAATGCAATACATAGAATGCATTTTTATAGTTTTTAAACGAACAAACTACAAGGAGGTGGATTTATTTCAAAACTTTGTAATCATTTGTTAACTCTATCTATTGCACGATTTCTTTCACTTGCTCATTACTGCATTCTTCCATCCAACAACTCCTCATTCCATTTGTATATGTGTCATACAGAGCTTATATCTATGATGTTGATTTGAAAGATAGATACTTTCCTCAGACGATTTCAACCAAGAAAGAACTCTTAATATGGAAACAAGGTTACACCATCACACCATGTTCATTTTCAAAAGATATAATAAAATGGTTTAATGTCTCCTTACAGCCATAATGCAATAGTGATTGCAATTTGTACTAAACATTATGAGCTATCTTTTACGAATAGCAACATTCTCACTAATTCTTTGCATTTCAATGTTACTCGTCCTATTATCTTGGATTCAATCGCATTTCCCATTGATGTACATGTAATAAATGTTTTTATGAAACCTTGTTTGTGGCAGAGAAAAAATGAGTTCAAGAAATTCCAACCTTTTGTCAAATACCTTTGTCTCTTTTTGTACAACACAATCGTCATTTTCTCGTTTTTGTGGTAAATCCAGATCTTACGTAATGGGTGTGTCAAAAACGCAATCTTCTGATGTGTCGGCACATCTTCAAAATGTTTATTGGTTTGCTTCTTCAATCACCATGTAGCACACATGACATTATGTTCTATTGTGTTCTTAGAAATTATCATGCCTTGGATCACACTTGCTACCCGTTTTCATGCTTTTCAAATCATATGGTGTGAATCCTCAAATTTGTATTCCTTTGTTCATTATTCTTGTTTTGTTGGCAACACCTCCATTTACTTGAACTTCTTTCTAAAAGGCTCTCTCGCATGAGTTTTCAGCAACATCTGCTTTAAGAAGCTCATACGCATTGTTAATGATTTAATCCTAATCTTGATCTTTCTTCAATATCATGCATGATGTTATCATCTTTTCATTGTATGGTGCTTTTGTTGATATCTTCATCCCTTCATAAGTTGATAAGTCGCTACACTTCTCAAAGCAAAGGAAGAGGAAAACATCTCCTTATGGGTTCCTCTTTTCACTATAAACATGTGCCATGTACACAATCACATGATCCTTTCAAATCAAGACCATTGGGTTATTCTCTTTTAAAATGTTTGAACGTACTTGGCCTCCTTTGTAGAAAGTTTCAATAAATCATTCCATTCACAACCATTTTAATAAAAGGGCCTTATAGTAATATATATATTGAGAAGTTCAAAGATCTATTGAAAGATTTGGTCATGGTTCAAACAAGCGTTAGTTGTATCTCCTTTCTAATTTTGCCTCACCTTTATACGTTATGCTTTTGGATTCATGATTCCCTACCTGAAAAGATAAAATAATAGCCACTTGTCACTCCTAGGAGGCACTTTGAACTTGCTTCATTTCAGCCTCTTTTTGGTGAAAAATTATGTTTCAACCTAAAAAGCATGTATGTATTTCATGAACAAAAAGTCCTTGATTTCTTTTACTAAAAGAGAGAATTGTGGTTGCAAGGTATTACATTTGAATGTGAATTAAGAACATACGCACAGTTACATTCCCAAAATTTAAGGATAATATTTTTTTATCATCTTATGAAGTTGAATTGTTTACTACACGTGTATGGCTACCCTATGACAATTTACAGCATGAAATCAGATCTTTCACCATTCCTTAATTTTTTTTTAATAAGACCTCCATACTCTTTGGCAAGGTTCATAGCAATGTTCTTAAGTTATTCATAACATATTATTATGAGGATAACCATTTTCACATTAATTAAGCTATCTTCCTTGTAATTATCATGAAAAAGAATTGCAACCACTACCCATGAGTCTCATTTGTTTAGGACAACTTGAGGAAGAGCCTTCTTATTCACCAAGCTACACATTAAAACATAGATTCTAGTCTTTTCCATGATATCTAATGCATGTTGTTAAAACCATCATCCTTAGGGTATCAAAAAGCAATAGTCAATGTATGGATTTCTTGACAAAGCTCCGTAAAGATTTACTTCCAACACCAACCCAAGTTTGGCAATGTTTCATATCCAAGATGAACTTTATAACTATAGGTTGTGCAATTAAACTGCATGTGTTCGAGAGAGATTTTGATTCTTGGTCTTCATCAAAACGTTTCATATTTTATGAACTGTCGCCATAACGTTTTCAATCCACGTGTGTAAGGTCGTAAAGCTACATATGTAGCTTCACGACCTCACACATGTGGATTGAGTCGACATGTCCATTAAGCCAACTACGTTTTCAATAAGAAAAATCATCGTAGTTCTACTATGAAAACCATTATGTATTATGAATATTTCATTTTTTCTTGCACGGTAAACCAAAAATTGTATGATCATATGCAAATCTCCTTTATTCTACATATTTTCAAGGTGGATCAAGGCAAAAGGTGAAATGGTAAAGTGAGAAGGCCGGATGAAAATTGCAAGAGAGTTGTCTGTTCGGCCAAGACAGCCTAGCGTCTTGCTTACTGTAATCCGCACCAAAGAAATCTCCCAACCGTCTCATTGGTCATTGGATTGCGCGGAAATCCAGTAAACCACACTTGAATAATATCCACATGTGACCCAGGTCAAGCTCATGATCAACCTAGGCTTTCTAGGAGTTATACATTAACATGACAGCATGAGCGATAGAGGACACCATGGCTCCCATGCAAGGATCGAGCAAACTAGCTCTTTACGCATGGTTCATAACAACTTTAACATGGGTGCCATTACCACAGCTCCCGCGCATGGACGGGTCTTGTTGTCTTGCTTGTCTAATGGATCAGGTATTGAATGGTCAACACGATGCCACAAGCAATAGAGGATACCCTGGCTCGTATGCAAGGGTCGAGCACATAGAATCTCTACACATGGTTCCCATTCACTAAAACGTGGGTGTGATTGCCACAAATCCCGCACATAGACGGGTTTTGTTATGTTGCTTTTCTGATGAAGTGAGTTCTTGAATGGTCACCACGATGCCACAAGCAGGCGGAGAGAATGAAGGAGGTTGCATAGGAGGAAACAACTTCGAGGCCAGACCAAGATGAGGCAGGCTACTGCTGGGTGGCCGAGGATGCAAGCAAACCTAAGAAAGAAGAACAAACTAGGCTCCCACAAGATAGTGGGTCTCGCCGTTATGATGCAAGAGACTATGCTAGCAGGGGAACCAATAAAGACAAAGGGCAAGACATGGCACCCACACAATGACGAGTCTAGCAACTATGAAGAGGTGCATTGAACACACCTGAGGAGGGTATGGAATAGGCATGAAGAAAGAGAACACAAGGACATCAAGAAAGATGGAGAGCAATAGTAGAACGCAGCCAATCAAAGGAATCGGCTACAACAACATGAAGAGCCTTAAGGGAGAGAGTGGGGATGGAAGATTCTGTTAGGCCATAGGTGGTTGTGAGAGGAGGAAATTATTGGAGGAGGGTGATCAGCTCATGATGAAGGTCTATGAGTATAGGTGGTGGCTTCAGTGGAGATGAAAGGGTGGTGAATGGGGAGGGGAGTGAAGTGGTTGCGGATGTGGGAGCAGGAAGGGACTGACGTCAAAGGAGTTGTTGGTGCCGTTTCCGAGCACGGGTAGAAGCCGGGATTGAAGAGGAGGAGAAGAGAGGGGAGAGGGAAGGGAGAGGAGTAGGTGGAGAAGAAGGAGGAAATAAGATGCTTTGAGGAGAAGATGAAGAGGGCAAGCAGTGGGACCAAGAGAGAGGAGGGTAAGGGGGGAAGTAGGGGCAAAAGTGGGCGAGAGTGAAGGAGATGAAGAGGGGGCAAGGAAGTCAGCAAAGGGGGGTGACGAGGTAAAGGCGGAAGGGGAGAAGGATGGTGGGGATGAGGGGAAGGGCTGAGGAAAGTGTGGAATGGAGATGGGAGAGGGGGTGGCAAGGGGTGGGGAGGGAGGACAATGTGGGGGATAAGGAAGGTGGAGAGGTGCAGCATGGAGAGGAGGACGTGATGGGGTTGGACTGGATGACATCGAGGGCATTGAGAAGATGGCTGATAGCAACACGTGAGACAAAGCAAGCACCTGGAGGCAAGGTTGCAAGGCGGAGGACAAGCTAGAGTGTGAAGCGTAGCCAGGCTAGCAACCTAGGCAGGAGAGGCAAGTTGGCGTGGGAGGAGACTGCGAGGAGTGAAGGACACAGGGGAGACATGGCAACGACGGAGCGGAACCCACAGGGGAGGATAAAAAGGGCAATGTGACCAGGTGTGCCCATCGGCGACATAGTACAAGCATAGGCAAGGAGGAGGGGGAGTGGACGTAGATAGAAGAATGCAAAAAGGAACAAAGAGGAAGGAGGAAGAGATGGAGGAATTGAGAGACCGGGAAAAGGAACACAGGGGTAGGAGAGAGGGAAAGGAAGGGCTGGTGGGGAAGGCAAAGAGGAACGAGTGGGGGAGGGGAGGACCGAAAGGGAGAGGAGAGGTGGTGTAGGAAAGGTGGAGGGCGTCATCATGGATGGGAGAGAGAGAGAGAGAGAGAGAGAGAGGGAGAGAGAGAGAGAGAGAGAGAGAGAGAGAGAAAGAGAGAGAGAGAGAGAGAGAGAGAGAAAGAGAGAGAGAGAGAGAGAGAGGAGAGAACGAGGGATAGAGAGAGAGAGGAGGGGAAGAAGAGCGAGGGAGACTGGAAGGGAGGGATGCATGTATGAAGGTATGGAGGTCTAGTAGCAAGACAGGGGAGAGAGGTGCAAGAGGGGAGAGGAGACATCAGGGAGGGAAGGAATAGGCTGAGGGGTGGCCTTGGATCAAGGAAAGGAGGGTTGAAGGGGATAAAGACAAGGGGGCTGCTTAGGAGGAAAGGGAGAAGAGAGAGGGTTGAAAAGGGCGAGTTAGATAGAGAGAGGGAGGGAGATAGAGAGAGAGAGAGAGGGAGGGAGAGAGAGAGAGAGAGAGGAGGAGAAGGAGGGCTGGGGAGAGGGTGAGGGGCGGAAGGGATCAAGGAGAGGGAAGGGAGTGGTCGGGTGTGGGGAAGAGAAGAAGGGAGGGGCGGATTGGGGAAAAGGAGAAAGAGGGAGTGGGGGGAGGGGAGGAAGAGGGGAACGGGGCTGAGGACGAGGATTGGAAGAAGAGGACGGGATGGAGAGAGGGGAGGGAGAGAAGGAGGGGGGAGGACAGGATCAAGGGGGCAAGGGAGAGAGGGAGGGGGAGTAGAGGGCCATGGTGGAGGAGGGAGGAGAGGAGTGAGTGCAAGAGGTTGGAAGAACAGGATGGAGGGAAGGAGGGATGGATGGAGGGACAAGCGAGCAGAGGGAAGGAAGGAGGGACAAGGGGATGGATGGAGGGGCAGACAAACGGGGGAGGGGAGAGGAGAGGAGCGGATGAGGGAGGGGAGAGAGGGGAGGAGCGGATGGGGCAAGGGAGAGGGGATGAGTGGACGAGGAGGAGAGAGGATACGAGCAGACAGGGGAGATAGAAAGGGAGGAAGGAAACAAGAGCGAAAGAAAGGGGGGAGGGGAGGAGGGTGGAAACGAGGGAGAGGTAAGGCAGATGACGAGGGAGGGAGAGGGGGGATGGGAG